>OVBE01010442.1:0-15023 GCA_900406425.1 Iberis pinnata
TAATAATATTAGAAATGTATAATTATAAACATACTTATAATTATAATAGAAATGTAATTTGTTATAACTTTAGTTATGCTTATACTAATATTAATTATATTTATAAGCATTGATTATTGTGCTTATATGTCACGTCCTGGATAGACAAGTATGATATCTGGAAGGCCGGATATTCCATCTCATCCTAATAATCAGGTTCTTAAGAGTCAGGAACCTGTCGAGCTTCCACAGCATTTGCCATTCCATATGTTGCTTATGCAACATGGACGTGATATGTTGACGCTTTTGGATCCATCACTAGAAGGCGAGTGCATCATGAGAATTATGCAAAATCTTCTCAAAAAATCATATCCAAAATACAAAAATATGCTGACAGAAGATCATGAGACTTGATTTCAACACTTAGCAGAGATTACATTTTTTAATAGTTTAAATTAACAAAAAAAAAAATTAAATATGTGTTACACAAATTAAATTTTATAATTATATAACAAGAATTTAACTGTGATTCTTCTATTACTTCAGTAGTGTGAAAATAGTTCAAGAGGAAGGCGGGCCAAGTTTACAGCAGCCACTTCCACACATAGAAGAACACTTGGAAGACGCAAGGAAAGAAGGCTACCGAGGTCCCTCATGTCATCTTCGACGACCTCATACTGTATTGGGATAAGTCGGATACAAAAGCCTTAGCGGCTAAGAACATGGAGAACCCATACAGCGACTAGGGGCACTATACTACAAACTCGGGTGCCAAGAATACGGTCACTCGGGAGGCTGAGATGGTATGGATAAACTTTTAATATGGAAAATTTTATATTTTAATTTAAAAATCGATATAATTAAACTTTTAAAATTACGGAAAAAAAACTTTTAAAATTATAAACAATTTCGTCAAACTGGAGTGCGGCCAACCCTATTGAGCTTATTGAGGATCTGTACATCAACAAGAAGATTGGAAAACTTCAATATCTCAGTGTTCGTGAAGTGCTCGAGATGTTTCAAAGAGATGAGGGCTACTCAGCAGACACCGGATGATGGTTATATCCCGCTCGAAACGCAGTATGTCGACGTAAGTAAAATTTTGAGTTTATGATTTAATTATTCATTTTCTATACTAAAACTTTTTATTTTGGTTTTTTCATACGATGAAGAAGGCGAAGAGTCATGTGTTCGGGTTCGACATCACGGCCCGCTATTGCATACTAGGATCCTGACCAGGGAGGATCTTTGAAAAGACAGGGAAATAAGGAGAAAATACGCTGAGGTAGTAGAACTGAAGGTGGACAATTTGGAGGCTACGCAACATAAACGAGACGTTCAGTAAGCTCAGATGCAAGCTTTCATGGATTTCGTTGACCAATGCTTCGAAAATTAGATTTTTTTGTAATTTATCACTATTTTAGACTTAAAATTTTATGAATTTTTAAATTTTTATTTAACTATTTTTCGTTATTAATAAATTAGTAATCAATTAATTAATTTAATAGATAAATAAATATATAATTTATAATTATCTTCTGATCTGTCACCAGTCGGTCATAAATCTATCTTCAAGGAAGTAAATAATATTCTTTTATGTGAAGTTTCAGAGTAGAATGTGCCATACGAAGATGAAGACAAATCTAAGAGTCGGGCCTTAATAGCTTCTGCAAATTCCAGCTTGACTTTGTCTCCTACCTCTGAACATTTATGAATAATTATAAGTCTCTCCGTGTGCTTGAACCTATTTCCAGTAAAGGACACGTTTGCACTATAGTCGTAATAATAATAAAAAGACATATTTTGATAAAGTCAGTGGAAGATCCTTCCGTATCCGTAGATCATGGCATGTTAACACATCCACAATAACCATATGATGTGTCAAGTATTTAAAATGTGTTTTCAGACACGCTACATGATGCGTCAAGCATTTAAAATGTGTTTTCTTTTGTTCTTCTCAAAAACTATATTATATTTAGGCAAAATTAGTATTTGACCTACTTATTTGTACTATTTATTGAGGTAATCCGATATATTATTTTATTACTAGAGATAATTCAATTTTTGTAACCTGATTTTACCATTCGGTCATGAACAAACAAAAAACTGGAGAAAAAAATTAAATAGATGAGAGCAAAAATAGTTATCTAGTATTTACGAAAATGCCACCACATTTTTTGATTGGAAAAAAATCTGCGAGATTTTGTAATACATATTTGTTTGTGTTGGAGATTTGTTGTCCTAGATTTGTTTGTCGCAGATTTTTTGTGCATTGCATATTTTATTTTTCGCCGATTTTTCTCGCAGATTTGTTTGTCTATTTAGCCGCAGATTTTTACGTTACAACTAATTTTTTTGATGACACCGCTGCATTTTTTCCGCTGCAGATTTCTTGTCGCGGATTTTTAAATAACGTTGGAAATTTGTTTACATAGCAGTTTTTTCGTAAAATTTTATTTACATTGCAAATTTATTTGCATTGCATATATTTTTGTGACTGCAGATTTTTTTTTGTCTGTAGGATTGTTTGGTGTCTCCGTAGAATTATCAGCTTTCAATATTGTCAGATTAAACCCTTTGGCCGCAATTTTATTTTAAATCTGCAGTGGCCGGAGATTTGTTTCACATGTTACCACAAATTTTTTTTCTTACTCATTTGACCCTCACGTTACTGCAAATTTGTTTGCCACCGATTTTTCTAAATCCTTTGACCGCAGATTTTTTAAAAAAATGTGGTGATAATACTGCCGATTTTTAAAAATCATGGCAGATTTTTATTGGTGAAATCATACGACGTCGTTTTACACCTAATGTAGAGTTTGTTTGCACACTGAAATTTTGACTAAATGGCAAACTCATACGACGTCGTTTTCCACCTATTATAGAGTTGTTTGGGCCCAAAAATTTTGACTAAGCGACCAAATCATACAATGTCGTTTTCGACTGTATTGCAGATATGTTATGGATTTTATTGCAGAGAGTATTGATGAACATGTTTCTCTAATGCTAATATGGATCTCATGCACATAACGAAAGAAAACTTGCATATTAATTGACAAAAACTTACAAATTGCATGTTCTTACATACAAATCGGTCTATCAATTGGCGAGATAGACCGCTACAAAAGCTATAATCACATCAACCAACACAATACAAAGCATATTTATCTTCATATGCGAATCTGAAATGACCGCTTTACTCTTAAGCACCTGGTCTTGCAAAGCTAATAATTTTTCTATCTTATTCACCTCTTCTACAATAGCGCTCTCAATCTGCTCCCGAACATTTTTTCAATTCTTCAAGGACTACCATATCCCACCACTTTCAAACGTGGCACCCACTATCTTAGGACATTAACAATCAATACGTAGTATGCAGATGAAAGAGAAAATCATAGAATTGTGAAATCGAAAGCCAAATACAAATCCTAAACGATGCTTTATCCAAATCGAATTTTTACAATTTGAGATATGATTATAACGATGTTGTTTTGAAGAGTTACAAAAAAATAATTTTTGTGTTGCAGTTTTGTTTTTGTATTGCAGTTTTGTAAACAAATATGCGATTAAAAATTAAACTGCAACACAAACGTTTGTTGTGTTGGCGTTTTTTCGTTGCAAATTTTGTATTGCAGTTTTTTACGTGTTGCAGATTTATTTCGAACATTGCAGATTTATGAAACTCTTGGGTTTTGTTGTTACGGTGCATAATACGCTGTCGTTTTCCTGATTATTGTACCCCGTGGGTAGATGTACATTGGTCATACATTTTCATCCGCGACATCTTCAATTTCCTCAACCACCATCAACAACTTCAATTGCCTCAACCACCATCGTCATCTTCAATTTTCTCAACCACCATCGCCATCTTCAATTTCCAACTAACAGTATCGAGAACTTCAATTGCCGCAACGACCGTCGACATCTTCAATTTCCGAAACCACCATTAAGATCTTCAATTTCTCAGTTTTGATTCGTTAATTTAATTGACGAAATGACGCAAGTTTAACTAATACTTACTTTTGGGAAGTGGACACTTAGTAATGGTAGGAAATTGTTTGTCGTCGACAGGGATCGAGGTTCTAGGTCGATGTTAGCTGAAGAGAACTTAACTTTTGAGGAACTGATGGAAATAGTACTTGAAGACTACAAAATTGAGAGAAGCCTTTACGATATCAATTTGAGCTACATGTTACCTAAGAAGGTTTTGAGTTGCTTACCTCTGGATAAACCTCCGGTGTATGTAACGAATACCATACATTTGAGAACATTCCTATGTCAGTCGAATAATGAACTGGTTCGTCTCTATGTTGAGATCAAAGAAAAGGCTTCACCTAGCTCAAAGGGTGGAGCTACTGAAGTTCTGCAAATGAGAATTCATGCAAGGAAATGACCGCAAATAAGGCATCCTCCAAAGAAGGAAGCTCTTACAGAAGATTCAGAAGAAGACAGTGTAGAGGAAGTTGATGAGAAAATATTTGATTATTGCGATGATTTTGACGGAATAGACTTTGGGGATGAGAATTTAGCAGAGTATGGGGTTAGTGATGACGACGTGGAAGAGATAGAGAAAACAAAGAAGATGTGTGTGTCAACCATATACATAAGTGACGGTAATCATCACCACCAATTACGAAGTTTCCATATTGATTCTTTCAAAATACGAGTTGGTGATAGTTTTGACACAAGAGAGAAATTGGAAGAGAGGTTGAAAATGTTGAATATGATTGAGAGGTTCGATGTTTACAAATCCACACCCTACTTGATAGTAGTCAAATGTTGGGTAAGCAGTTGTTCATGAAAGATCCGAGCAACACCAATTGATGATTGGCCCAGATTTCATGTGCATACTTACACTTCAGAGCATAGACGGAGAGAGCGTCAAGAACAAGACAAGAAAGTGCAAAGAAACTAGGAATTATGTACAAGGATGTACAAGGACTATGTTGGTGGTGTCGGGCCTAGTTTGTTGCCTATACACGTTTCAGATGCTTTGAATAAATGATTTAACATCAAAGCAAATGAAATTTAAGATTTATATTACTACTACAGATTTTCGGTTACACTTCAGATTTTTCAACTATATTCCAGATTTATTTTCATTCACGTTTTTATTCATGTTCTAGGTGAAATACTGGAAGGCTTACAAAACACTAACACATGCAAGAGATTTGGTAAGCGGCACTCCTGAGAAAGGATACAAAAATTTACTTGCATATTTGTACATGATTAAAAGAGCCAACCCAGGAACACACGCCATGTACTCTGTAGGTGAAGACGATAGGTTCAAGAATTTGTTCCTTTCATTTAGTGCAAGTATCAATGCATGGATTTCAATATCTTCGGAAAGTAGTCGTTGTCGATGGAAATTTTTTGCAAGGAAGGTATAAGGGAATACTGCTTACCGCAAAATCACAAGATGGGAATTTCAAAATTTTTCCCTTGGCGTTTGGAATTGTTGATACAGAAAATGATGAATCGTGGGAATGATTTTTAGAGGTAATTAAGTTCCGTTATTCCAGATAACGAAAGCCTTGCAATAATTTATGACCATCACAGATCTATCGGAAGAGCCATTGGCTTAGTGTACCCAAAATTCAGTCGTGGTATATGCACGTACCATTTGTACAAAAACATATTAGTTCGCTATAGGGGAAACGAAGCATTCTGTTTGATTAAAAAGGCTGCATATGCGTTCAAACTTGTGGAATTTCAAACCGCTTACGCCAGGATTCAAGAGCTCAACCCTGAACTTTATGAGTACCTTGAGAAAGCGGATGTCAAATTATGGACGTGCGTGCATTTTTTGGGGGAAAAATATAACTTATTAACAAGCAACATGTCTAAAACAATGAACAAAGTACTATTGCCGGCAAGAAATTTAACCATCGTGCGGCTTCTAGAAGTTATACAAACGATGATGACGAGATGGTTTGCGGGCAGGAGGGTAGATGCAATGAAAATGAAAACACAATTAACCCATGGAGCTGAGAAATTGCTAGAGGTAACACCTACAACAGACAACAATTGTGTTTTCATTTACGGTTCATCGTACAATAAGTAGTATGTGTATATTTTCAGAGTCAGGTGGAATATGCTAAGCTTCTATCAGTTGAGGAAATTGATGCATATCAAGTTCAAATAACAGTCCTACATCAATCCATATTGTCAACTTAAGAGATAGGAAGTGTCCATATCGTAGGTTTGACCTGGAGCGAATACCATGCGAACATGAAATTGCAGCTGCAGAGAAACGACAAGTATCTCATATTTTTGTTGTGACCCATACTACTCAAAGGACTACTTAGTGAATTCTTACTTAACACCCATTATGCCTAGAGATTTTGGAGAACCAATACCGGCCGATGTTTTGAAAACTGTGAAACCTCCACATGTTAAGCCACAATCGGGTAGACCGAAGAAGAGAAAAATAAAGTCCGCATTGGAGAAGGCTTTCAAGAATAAAAATTCCCGCAAAGAAAACGCCTGCGGATTTTTTTCATAAGATGGGCATAATCGAAAAACATGCAACATGCGTTAATGAATTCCTCACTTTTAATAAAATTGAACAATAATTTAAGGGTTACAAATTTGCAATACATATAACAAGTCTGCAATGCAGATAATAAATCTGCACTGTAATGCAGATAATAAATCTACAAGACAAATAACAAATCTGCAATACAAATAATAAATCAGCAACACCACAATTATTCTGGCATTTGCGCAGATACATATAACAAATCTGCAATGCAACGCAATACAGATTTATCTGCAATACAGATAATAAATCTGCAACACCATAATTATTTTGGCATTTGCGCAGATACAGATAATAAATCTGCAGTGCAACACAATACATATTTATCTACAATACAGATAATAAATCTGCAATACAAATAATAAATCTGCAATACAGATACTAAATCTACAATATTGATAATAAATATGCATGCATATATTAAATCTGCAATACATATGATAAATCTGCAACACCACAATTGTTCTGGCATTTGCGCAGATAATAAATATGTAATTCAGATAATAAATCTGCATTGCAGATAACAAATTTGCAAAACAGATAATAAATCTGCAACACCACAATTGTTCTGGCATTTGCGCAGATAATAAATCTGCAATTCAGATAATTAATCTGCAATGCAGATAACAAATTTGCAAGACAGATAATAAATCTGCAATGCAGATAATCTATTTGCAATATAGATAATAAATCTGCAATGCAGGTAATCTATCTGCAAACAGACAATAAAATTGCAACATGGATTAGTTAAGTCAATTGCGCAGTTTAGTCAAAATTTTTACTGTTGTTTATAAACTTTCCATTAATTATGCAAAACTTGACATATGTTATTATTGGACTTTTATCTTCCAACCGTACACATTACTACCCCTTCACCTTCTCATTATCTCTAACCATTATTTAAGGGTTGATATCCTAACCTTTCATAAACAATCACAAGTCTTAATCAATTTTTAAGTATCCCTCAAATTTTAAGGCGTCATGGATAAGGGAGAAGCTGTGGCGATGGAGGACGTTTAAGATCTTCATGAAAAGGAAATCAAAGCACTACAAAAACATTACAAGTTGGTGATTATCATGCTCAACCAACAAATGAAAGCGAAGGAGGAGGCCATGGAATGGAGGGTGAAATACGAGTAAAAGAACGCAAAGTTGTGTCTGTTACAGAAGCAAATCTCGGCCGAGAACTTTGACATCCAGTCAGAAAGGGCGAGGCTCAAGGCTAGAGAGGAAGTGCTCAAGAAAAAATGGTAGGAGATCACAATACCTCACGTTGGAGGATTGGAGAAGATGTGTGGCAGTTTCAAAACTTTTGGAGGACCGTCTCGAGATGAAGAAGGTTATTAAATGTGTTGTTGTTAGTTAATGTTGTTTTTGAATAAGGTTTCTCAAAGTTTAAGTTTAAACGTTCTCAATCATGTTTATTATAATTAAATCATCTGCTCAGCTATCTAAGGGGTCTGTTTATATGTTTGAAACAAATCTGCAAACATAAAAGAAAAAATGCAACAAAAAAGAAAACTACAATACAAAAAAACAAGTGAAACATAAAAGGAAAAAATGCAACACAAAAGATAATCTGCAACAAAAAAATAAATATGCGAAACAAAATGATAAAAATCTACAAAAGAACATAAATCTGCAACGTAAAATAAATATGCATCACAATATAAAGTACGCAACTCGATATTTAACATTTTAAAATTACATTAACATTTTCGATAAAATATTTACATTAACACTGAAACGAGTGCATTACTTGTCCATAGGTCAAACATAAATATCCATTAGTTGCAGATTTTCAAACTCAGCCTGCCGTGGGAATGGATTTGTTGAAGCAAATTTGGACCCCCGAGGTACTTCAGCAAATAACTCTGCACCAAATCTTTCCCGGGTGGCCTGAATATTCGCGTCGCGTAGACCATCAAACGTCCATCCCAGAGCAAGACAGTAAATGTACTTGAGAGCGAAAACACCACAATCTCCTCGTTTTTCGTTCACTGGTGTATCTTTCTAAATTCTACAAACCTCAAATTGAGCTGTTGAATAGTGCGTACCTGCAGGGGACAAGTTCTTAAGAAAATTTGGGATCATTTTCTGTACAGGTTTGTAGCACTCTTTAATTTGAGCATTAGTTGAAAAGCTTGGGGTGGAGTCATATACAAATATCTTTCTCTTCGGGAAATTAACATCAATGACTATCCAATGACCACGATTAATATTGACACAACCATATAGGTTGTCAATGTCTGTCTGCCAAATCTTGTGAATTTTTGAATCAGGAGGATTATAACCATTGTATTGGGCAAAGTGCTTGTCCCTAAATATGAAATTTTTTGGATCTTTGGAGAAATCACCGTAGTCATTTAACCAAACATTCACGGTCCACAGATCCCATAACCCAACTTTGTCTCTGAAAGGCGAGTTTAGCCGAATGGATCTCAATCTGAACATAGTCAACACTTCTTCTATGTGCTGCAAACAGAGAAGTAAACGTAAGTGGACAAATATGCAGACTTCAAATGGTCCAATACAACAGATAAACCTGCAATATAAAATGGTATATACAAAAACTGCAAACACTCACAGAATCTCTTAGCCATCCATAGTCAGTAGTAGGCCATTTAGATATAGATACAATTATTTCTTTAAATTATCGAACTTCAGAATTTGAGCTTCCTACCGATTGTCGCCTGTAATCAGGAGAAAATGTTAAAACAAATCTGCATTACAAAACAAATAGGCAACACAAAACCAATCTGCAACACAAAACAAAACTGCATCACAAAACAAAACTGCAAACACATAACAATCCATGGCAACACAAAACAAAACTGCAACACGAAACAAAACTGCAAGGAAACAAAACTGCAACACAAAACAATACTACAACTCAAAACAAAACTGCAACACAAAACAAATCTGCATAACAATCCAAAACAAAACAAGCCATTATGGTGAAGGTTGTGTGATACGTACTCATCAGCTGCAATCCACTCCATCAACGCCCGCAGCTTCTCGGATGGCACCATTTCCATTAGATCATAGTCATTTGCTGAAGATATAACACCTGATATGATGCGTTTCACGGTTGAGTTGCCTACGTAAGGTGAAGCCTAAGTAGCTGCCAATGAAGGAACTCTCTTTCCCAGAAAGGCATGCGGTTCCTCATAATTGAGAGCCTTCGCCAAAAAATCAAGTTTTTATTATAGCATCCATTCTCCTCTCCTCAGAATCGTCATCTGAACTAGGTGGTGCCTTTTTAAAGACATCCTTTGCAACCTTCTCCGAAACATCTACAACAAAATCAGAGTCAGATGTGTTGTGTTTTCCAACTTCCTTTGGATTATTAGGCTTCTTCTTTTGCCTCTCGTACACCTTTTCCTCCGTAACCTTCCTTTCCTCCTCTTTTTTTTTCATCGTTTCCACACCAGGTGTTACCTCCGTAGGCACTGCATTTACCTTTTATTCAAAGCATGAGTTCCTTGGCCAGTTGTCTTTCTCTTCATTTCCAACTTTTGAGAAGAAAAATTATCCTCACATTTCTCTGGATAGCACAGCCAAGACTGCTCAGAAAATATAATCTCCTGTTATGAATAATAAACGTATGAGATTTATTTTGAAAAAGCATTATGGACGCACCGACGTCTCAGCATCCAAATCTACTGGTTGAGTAGACCTTCCTTTTCCGTCCTTCAACATCCGCACATCACCTTGTAGTGCGTCAATCTTACCTTGCAAAATGGTGAACCGATTGTTCATAGTTGCCTTAATCTTTCCCACTTATGTGGCCAGGGACTGCACCGACTCCATCATTGTCTCGTCACACTAACCTTCGAAGGACCTTGTTCAACTTGTTCTCTAACCTTCTCTACTTTTTTGTTTTTTTAGTCTCCTTAAATTTCCTTCTTTTTTCCTCCCTCTTCAACCAATACAATATGAGATTGATTAATTTCAACAGGCCATTAGTTTGGAACCAAGGCATACTTTATGAGATCTTCAATCAACTTATCAAGCCTAGGATCATCTTGAAGATGATTGTCAGGCCAAATAGGATACATTTTCTCCACGGAGACTGTGATCATATGTCTGACACGAACCTACCAAATACAAAATGAATAATGCATGCTAATTAAGCATCATACTAAATAAAACAAGATATTTACGAAAATAATACTGCAATACAAAATAAAACTGCAATAGGATAAACTGCAATATAAAATAAAATTGCAATATAAATTAAAACTATAATATAAAATAAAACTGCAACATAAAATAAAACTGCAATATAAAATAAAACTGCAATAGAAACAAAATTTCAATGGAAATACATCTTTGTGATTCTGTATTTCATCAGCAGTGAAGTCAGCAAACTTAAATCGTTTACGAGAACCCTGCCAATGGAGAAGAGATGGTCATTCACTGACATCTCTTTGATTCCCCACCAAAAGCCCTAAATCGGGAACTGAATCAAACACCCATATGTAAAATGCATGTATCAAACCTTGAATGGTTTGAGACGAGTTCTGGAAATCGGTAGTCTTTATGGAATCTATCAAATAGGTGAAAGCTTCTCTACCCCATGGATACTTGTCAAAATTATCTTCATCAAGGACTCTCTTCGCAAGCATAAATAGAATCCTTGAACCTGCATGAATTCCACAAATGAAAACATGTATGCAGCATAACCTACACAACATCAACCTTTCCCGAAGATCCCATTTCCCAGGCTTTACCCGTGATATTATCATATCTAACTCGTCAATCTTCCCCATCTTCTTTTCCCATTTTTTCCCAAAAAGTATGATGATCAATATCACATACGTCTGATGGGTCACATGGCTCACAATTAAGGCCCGTTATCTCCGCAAACTCGTTGAGAGAAAATCTTAGTGGCCTGATGTTAATTGTAGACCATGTCAGTCAATTTCAAGAAAACACCAAATGATGTTTCCTTCAGCGCTTCCCAAGCATCATCCCCTATTTTGCTTTTCTCGTCACGAAGCCTTTTGCAATACGAGAAGTGGTTGATGCTTCTATCACCGACCTCGTCAATATTATGATACATCTTAGGTCGATATCCAGTCATACCTATATTAAAATATGAAGACACCAAAAATCAATACGGTACTTACCAACAAAAATGCGAAATTGAACAAATATGCAATTCAAAATATGCAATTTAACATAAATCTACAATGGACAATTGAAACAAATGAATAAATCTGCAATTGAAACAAAAATCTGCAATTGACAAATGAATAAATCTGCAATGGACAAATGAATAAATCTGCTTTGGACAAATGAATAAATCTGCAATGGATAAATGAATAAATATGCAACTCAACATAAATCTGCAATGGACAAATTAAAATCTGCATTTCATAAATCTGCAATAGAGAATAAAAAATGCAATAAAAATTAAAAAATTATGAAGAACAACTACCATAGTACTCACCTTCAATGTCACGGGGAAGACGAAAAAACGTCGAAGACGAACACAATAGAAGGGACGACGAAGTATCGAAAACCCTAGAATGGACGGCGAACATACGGCGAAGATGAACACGTAAAGCGGAGATGAACACAAAGATAGAGAAGAAAATGAAGACGACAAAGACGAACACGGAATGGATGGAACGGTGAACACAGAGACGGAGACGAAACTGAAGACGGCGACGGTTGAAGTTTCATAAATTGGCAACGACGAAGAAGAAAATCGACGATTAGTTCTTTCACTTTAGGTTGAAATAATTTATTTTATGGAATTTTAAGTTGTAAAAATAATTCAAAATGGCAAAATTGTAGTTTTTGCAAAAATTCAAGTATTTTAGACTTTTTACCCAAAATGTTGGGTTAGTCTAGTCATGCCTCCAAACAAGGGTCATGAAAACAATTTTGACAAAATGTTAGGTCATTCTGACTAATTTCTTTTTATATTTAATAGGGGATGCTACAACGATAGAGTACATACACATATTATATATACAAAACGGACGGGAAACCCAAATTTCCTAGAAACTAAGTCCTATAGAAGGGAGCCAGTTTAACTCAACAACAAAACAACTTGAAAATAGATGTTAAAACCAAATGTATGCTAAACGACCTATATGCTTGAAATATGTGATATCATAATGATCATGTAGAGCATAAAATAAAAGGACATAAACATTTGTTTATAGAGTTCGGTAAACCTACATCCTCGGGACCTCGTCCGGAAACAACTCTATTAGACTAAGATTGTAAATACAATTTTATATGATTTAAAAATATCTACCACTCTTATCTACAAGGATTTCGGAAACAGTAACAATGACTACCATCTCATCCGGCAACAATAACACACTCTTGTATGCATCTCCCAATATAACCCTAGGCGTGTACCTTTTTCATCAGCAGCCTCGTTCTATTTATCCTCTTTAAACATGAACCCTAATCTTCTCATAAAGTCAGTCTTCTCTTTCAACTCAGGCCTATGTCACTTCTTTTATGAACTCAAGTCCACATGGCCTTCTTTATCTCTTAGTGGATCTTGTCAAGACTCCAACTCCATACACGTCTTTCAATATGTGTTCATTCCTCTTCATCCATTTATATCGATCTGTTCAATATCCTTTTTGAGTGTCTGATATTGTGTCACACATACACATCTAGTGTGCTACCACAGAGAATGTATGTTCTTTCATTCTTTCCCATTTTTATTTGGGTGTGTCAACTCAAGCACAGCGCTACACATAGCGAACGCATCGTTCTTTCATTCTTCCCCTTTTTATCTGTGTGTGTAAGCTCAAGCACGTATCGTTTTTTCTATCTCTCCCCCTGCTTGAGTAAACACTCTTATAAAACCTCAAACTCTGCATATGGAGGATCATGAATCAGTTCTAGTCTCATGTTCAACTCATGATTTAAGTGAATTGTGGATTGATCTCTGTTCGTTTAGGACCAAATTCAAATTCCAATAGTCTTTCCCAGTAAAGATATTAGCAACTTTGAGACAATGGAATAGATGCAGGAGCAATCACTTCTTGTGTAGTGGAACCACAACCTCGAGCAACAACAGAAGTAGATACTATCTCCAGAAAACCATCAAGTATTTCATACACATTGTTGGTCTCTTCTCCCCCAATGCCTTTGAATTCCATAGATCACTAAATCCTTGCTTTGAGTTCAAATTTACATCCGCTTTTGAGTTTCTCATCTCCATAACTTTACCAAGTCTAAATCATGCTCAACTACTCTTTTAACCCTCAAAAATTTGTAGCAAACCTTTTGCTTCTCGGAATGTTTTCATGTTGATTTTTTTTTTCATATTTATGGAGCCAATAACAGCACATAACCAACAATTTGACTATCGACGTGAGTCACACAAATTAGTGTCCCTTCCCTTGACTTCATTCTTAAAAATTTATGTTTCTGCGGGCAATAACACAAAATCTGTGTATGCTGCTTCAACAAATATAAAACACTTGTCTTCTTCCTGAACTTCACCAAGAGGAGAGCATAAATATTATTAATGCAATCCTTGAGGCCGAAATCTCTAAATAAAACTTCAATTGTGCTTCTTTGTAGAATGAAGAACATTTTGTTGTTCTTGTGATGATGAGTAAAATGACTCAATCATAGCTTTTGGATAGACGATAACAACAAAATCACATAGGAAGACGTAGTCTCACCATCGCAAAGAGACAGTTGTCGCCAATAGTAACAGGTTCTAAGCCTGTCATACGCACAGAACAATCACTTCCTGAATTAGAGACTAGAACTAGTACTAAACTCCGAATCGTCCTTATCAACGTACTCGCAAATATTTGTGTTATATGGGTTCCAACTTAGCCTGGTGCAGACCATCATTAATTAACCAAAATCATAAACTCGCTACACACAAAAACATGCGTCAGAGTGATCAGTATCCCCAAAGAAGGCCTCAAAGTCTCGCTCAAATCTACTTCACCACATGAGACCCACTTTATGTTGGAAATGTCCTGAAATCTTATGTACTTACTCTATTAAACTTGTAACGTTAAAGGTTTAACAATCATACTCCCTCTGTTTCAATATATAAGTAGTTTTAGCCAAAATGGTTTCTTTCACAATATAAGGTGTTCTCAAATCTCAAAGCAATAAAATAATTTAAATAAATAATATTCTACTAAAAATTTAAAGGCAAAATAATATGCAATAATCTCTCTCTAACTTTTTACGTTTCCCCACCCAAAAAATAATAATCTCTCTAATTTTTTATTACTTCTTTAAGAAAAGTTAAAATTTCTTAATACCCGCGCTTTTAAGCAAAACTACGTACATATTGAAACGGAGGGAGTATAATATTAGGTGGTTATAATGTTTTGCTAGAGACCGATTATAATCTATGGTCTATGAGTCTATTGCTAATATTATATGATCCTACAGGATCANTCTATTGCTAATATTATATGATCCTACAGGATCACACACCTAAGCAAATTAGATCATGTAAATATGGGGTTAAAATCTATGTTGTATA
>OVBE01010443.1:0-15022 GCA_900406425.1 Iberis pinnata
TTGAAGTTTCTTTTGGAGAAGGAGAAACCTCATATTTGAGGTTTTGAGGGGGCTTTTAGATATATGGATTTTCTGTATCTCTATATTATTTTCGATATATGGATTTTCTGTATCTCTATATTATTAATTAGAAGTACACTTGAAATTTTAAAGAATATTATTTCCTGTCACCGATTAAATGAAAATTAAATATTATAAGACGTGTCATCCGAAAAGAATTTTTAAAAAAGCAAATTTAATTCATCATCACATGATACGTAATGATTTGTATAATCTAGTAGTTTTTGTCAAGAGTTTAATATTTATATCTTTATTTATGCTATTGTTGTAGTATTACTTGGGTTCAAAATTTAATAAAATGTGTTTGCATGTAAATTGTATTTAAACAGTTCTAATTATATGAATAACTTTATTCACGAATCTTAACAATAAAAGTGAGAGAAATTTTCTGAAATACTATTAAAGATGCTTAAATTACAAATATACAATACACTCTAAAAAAATTTCAAAATACTATTAAACTATTTTTTTTTCAAAAACAACACAACCATATAAAGGTAAATTCTAAGAGTTTAAAATTTAAATTTTTGGGTTTGAATTTACTAAATAAAGTTTATTATTTAGTTTTGAAAAAGACAGAGTTTGGTTTTTATAATTTATGATTCAAATTTGAAGTTTTAAAGTTATCTCAAATTTGTGGTATTTATGAAAATGAAACAAGTTTGTAGTATTTTTTTAAAAAATTAAGATATTTTTTTAACAAATTAAAAGTATAGTATATTTACATCACGCTCACTTTTTTTATGGTATTTTCGAAAATTACATATTTTAAAATTTAGTAATCTTTATATAATATAAAAGCTCTTTTAATTTAGTGATAGAACAAAAGTATTAGCTGATCTTTAACAACACGAATTATTAAATACATTTTTAGTAATAATATCTCAATCCAAGTTGGATAATCATCTAGTTTTGTTATACTGCATTGTTTCCGATGCCTGTAAAGCAAAAGCAGAAATGTGACGATGCATAAAAGAAAAAGGAATAACATATATATATATATATAAGTTTGGTATATGTATATATATTATAGAAAATAGACAGTATTAAAATAACCAAAACCAAGAAAATGACATAACAGCCAAGTGACAACCATATCCAACCAATCATATGACCAACATTTATTGTTTTTTTTTTGTATTTAACATATATTATATTTTATAATTAACGTACAATAATATTCTCATTAGCACATATATATAAGTGAATCTTTAGCATACAGCCAGAAAACCAAAATATCTTGTAATCTAATCAATTTTTGATTTTGATTAAACAATAAACGTCATAGCTGTAGATACAAAGCAAACACGACTCATCGAATCATCTACACTTTTATACAATTACTTTCCAACCACTTTACATCTCATCAAAACAGTTTTTAATCGATTCTTTACGTTGGATTTTGAGACTTCGATGGTAATTTTTGAAAATACATATTAGAGGTTATAAACGTTAGCAATTGGTCACTTCTTATCCCCATAAATTTGAACTTGTATAGAATATAGAGGAAATCTTTTGAAATACTATCAAAAGAAGTCCAAATTTTAAAAATATGATACACTTCCAAATGTTTTAAAAATATCACACACTTCTAAATATTTCAAAAATACTACAAACATAAAAAATGAATTTTAAGGGTTTAAAATTTAAAATTATGGGTTTGGGTTCACTAAATAGAGTTTAGTTTTGAATGGATAAAACTTAGTTTTGGTGTTTTACTATTTAAATTTGAAGTTTTAAAACTATTTTAAATTTTGTGGTATTTTCGGAACAAAAATATTTTTGTGATATTTTTGTAAAAAATGTGGTATTTATGGAACTTTTGAAAATATATAATATTTTTAGCATAAACATTTGTGGTATTTTTGAGAATTGTCGTATAATATAATGTTTTTCGAGTTTTTACTAATAGTAGATATTAGATGACAATAGTGGACTAAAAATTTCTCAATTTTAATTAGTGGCCTTTATTGATATGACGATATAAAACGATTGCGCCAATATGATTTATATTAAGGATAAAAGATTTTGGTTGATACATGATGTCATTGATGTGTACCCTAATAAAATCATCAAACATTCGATACAAAATTACATTTATAATATAACAGTGGATTCTTAGCTATAAAAGTAACCATTGGTTATGATTAGAAAAAAAGGAAGATTTTTGAAGTATCACAAGATAATTTGTTTTTGTTAATAATAAGATCAAGTTTAGTTTCATCAACACTTTAATTTTTTTTTCTTTTAATTCATTTTTTGGTCAAACATTTTGATTTCTTTAGTAAAAGAAAAATCATATCAATTCTAGTTACAAAAATGGCAAACAAGAAAGAAAAAAAGTCCGACTAGAAAATTATATCAATTATAAATTAGAAAAATGATCACAAACTAGAGAAAAAAATTCATGATTAAACTATTAGCAATAGTTCCTTTTTCCATACCAATATATATATATATATATATATGGGCATGTTCTTTTGCCTGTCGCTAGCGATTGCAACTAGCAACAGCGATCAGCGACTCATTCTGCTATTCATTTTGCACTCGCAGCAATAGGTCGCAGCGACTGTTGCTATGTTGTTTGTTTAGTAGTCATTGCAACCTATTTTATTTTATAAATTATATTGTTATATTATATTTTAGCTTTATTAATATAAAAAATTATATTATATTTTAGCTTTATTAATATAAATAAATTTTGACTATTTTATATTTTATTAAAGTAGTTAGAAATTATTTCAACTTTTTTAATTTTTTACTTTATTTTAATTTTTGAAAATATATTTTTAAATTGAATTTATTTTAGTTTTTAAAATATTTTTGGAATTTATTTTATTTTTTAAATTAATTTATTTTTATGGATTTAATATTATTTGTATGAATTTATTATAATTTTTATTAATTTATTTTAATTTTTTAAGTTTAATTTAATTTAAATTAATATTAATTTATTTTATGATATGTATCGCTGCGACCGGTCGCTGTTCGCTTAGGTGTCGCATCGATCAGTCATTGAAAAAATCAGCGACTGAAAATTGCGATCGCTGTCGCTGAAAAGAGTCGCTGCGATTGGTCGCTACGACTAGCAACAAGTAAACGAATAACAATATGTCTCTGGTTGTTAGCTACATGCAAACCGAACATATCCTATATATATATAATTATTTCGTATCATTTTTTTTTTTTAATTAGTTATTTATTCTTACTTCATATATATATTTACTAAATAGATATTTATTACTATTTTAGTAATATTATATTGAAGTTTCAGAAGTTCGAATTTACCTTCTAGCTTTTTAGTTTTCTTTATGTGTATTTGATGGACTTATTTGAATGTGTAATTCATATAACGGGAGGGTCATCTCATTTTTGAAAAGATATAAAGAAAATTAAAGATACCAACCAAGAAGACAAATCCAATATATATGAAATTGTAAGATTTGTTTATATTGGATGATAGGAAGGCCCATTCAAGTAAGGAGCTCTTGTAGTCTCATTGGGCCGATTCCTACCAAAAATATACCAATTCAATTACATTGGTTAACTGTTGCTATTAACAATACTCTTTATTTGTTCGTTAAACAATTGATGTATTATTATGGAAATAGCAAAAACTATGTATTAAAATGGTAATAAAAAGTTGATGTATTATTTTGGAATATGTTTCTTTAATAAAACTTTAATAATTCTACATATAGTATAATGTCAACTAGGCATGTCTATTTTGGGTCGGGTGCGGGTAATGATAATTACATGTTTGAGTTAAGAAAAAAATTTAAACGGGTAAGAATCGGATAAGGGTATTTATTTCAGTATTGGAATTACCCGTTTATATAACTAAATGAATACAATTATTTCAAAAACTTAGAAAATATTGATAATAGTCTCCAAAATAATAAAATTTCCGTGTTATTATATATATATATATATATGATCTAATAAATGTTAATTTTTTTTACATAATCCGTTATTTTGTACCATGTTTTTATTTTCATACTAATTTATTTAATTTTTAATTTTTTATACAAATATAGAATATTATAGTCAAACATTATACTAATTTCACATTTTAATACACAAATTACTAAAATTAATATAACATATTACGAGTTCAAATATTAAACGAGTATTATTTTAACTATCCGACCTGATTCTTACCCGAATCGTACCCGTCATTATCCGATCCTTACTTCTACGGGTATGCTTTGGGTATTAATTTCTTATATCCGAACTACTTGTACCCGTACTCGTTTTTATCTAACTCGTACCTAAAATTAGTGCCGGTCCAGATCTAAACAACGCCTAAAGCATAGTTAAAATTTAATGCCCTATATTAAAATTACTTATTATTTTAAATATATAACAAAAGATTAAATATTATAAAAAATAATATGTTCTCAAAGAATGAAAATGAAAAAATTAATACATTGTTCATGAAAGATAGTTCTCCTTGCTTTTTTTCCTGCAAAATCATTTATCAATTTCGAATAGTTAAGTATTTTATCGCCTTGTAAACAATGATGTTAACTAATAAAATCATATTTTCCAGAAAAAAAAAATGAAAAAAAACAAAGGAAAAAAGAAAAGAAACAAAACAAAACAAGAGAATATGAGTTGAGGAGAATTGAACACAAGACATACAAAGCTAAACTCGATATACTCAACTATAGTACAAAGTGTTTCTAATACATTTGGTGCCCCAACATTTATATAAATTTTAGCGCCTAAAGCCCTTGCTTTATGAGCTTTATCCCAAGGCCACCCCCTGCCTGAAATGAACACCCCTAATGTCAACCATTAAGAGCATTAAGGGGGTCCTTATTGGATTTGCCTTAAGCGCCAATTAACATAATCAATATGGAATAATTTCTTATATAAGTTATGTAATCTTATTATGAACACGTTTCACGTGAGTGCGATACGTAAGTAAAATTATAACTCATAAGACCGCGACATGTGTCACTGTTAATTAAGATTATGACATGTGTCAACATAATATTTTTAACTAATGAAAACTTTTTTATTCTTGGTTTATTATTTTTATAATATAATTGAATAACAAAAAAGAAATAGGTATTATTCTTTTAAATGAAAATATATATTAACAAGCATAACAAAAAAGTTAATTTTATAATTTAAACATAATTATAAGATTAAAATAACGAAAATATACAATGTATAAATGATTAATAGTATAAAATTTGAAGAGTAGAAAATATGTATACATTTTTATTTTTATGTTTGTTTAAAACTAAAAATCGCAGTATGTTAAATATTAACTTTAATAATTTTGTAAAAGGAAACTAGAGATCAAATCATAACTATAAATATGGTTAAAATAATAGAATGTAAAGAAGATTAATAGTATATAATTTAAAGGGTAAGAAAAAATAAACCTTTTATCTTTGTTTTAAACGAAAAAAAATATTATCACGTCTATTGTCTATTGTATTAGTGTTAATTATTTTGGTAACCGCTATAATAAGTTATATGTTTTCAAGTCTATATATAACTATTTCTTATAATATTGATAATCTAATTTAATTATAGATACTTATAATTATGATTTACAACAAAATCTAATAATAACTAAATTTTGTATTTTAACATCAATAAAAATAAATAATCGTCGGAGTATCATTTTTATATCTAAATAATTTATTTTTATATGCATATCACGTATATCCTAATCTAGTATATATATATTTATCATCCAAAGTCAATGTCTTCTTCGAAAAAGGGAATCCAATCCAATTTATACGCTAGAAAAAGAAACACAAAGTGATGTGATTTTATTTCAATCCAAGTTATACGTTAGAAAATATCAACCAAGAATCCAAGATAGATTTCACTTCATAATTTGAGTGGCTCTTAGTCATCAACTTGGCACTTCCAGCATACTTTTTTCTCCACTCAACGACCTATAGCTCCTCCAACTTCTTCCAAGTCAACAACGCAAAAACCACTTGTCCCTTATTTATGCCCAATCTTCTCTGTCTAAATGCTTAAAGAAAATCATTCATTCATAAAAAGATATCATGACAACCATGTTTAAATCGCTTATACGTTTACATTTTCTCTCACTACTCTTGTTTAGCTGTGATCTCTCCTCTTCAAGTTTCTTAACTACATATTATCCCATTGATGGTCTTGTTCCTTGTGGTGCGCTCCAGATTCAAGCTCTTACGCAATTCAAGAACGAGTTTGATTCTAGCGCTTGCAATCAAACTGAGTATTTCAATGGAGTATGGTGCGATAACACGACGGGTGCAATCACAAAGCTACAACTCCCAAGTGGTTGTTTCACTGGGATCCTCAAACCCAATAGTAGCCTCTTTCGTTTTCATCAACTTCGTTATCTTAATCTTTCTTACAACAACTTCATCTCTTCTTCACTCCCTTTGGAGTTGGGTAATCTCAACAAGTTAGAGGTTTTAGCTCTCTCCTCTAATAGTTTCATCGGTCAAGTTCCTTTTTCATTTAATAACTTAAACCTACTTTATAAAGTAGACCTATCCCACAATGAGCTAACAGGTGGATTTCCACTTGTACGAAATCTAAGCAAACTCTCCTTTTTAAAACTTTCTTATAATCACTTTTCTGGAACATTGAATCCCAACAATAGTCTTTTTGAATTGTACAACCTCAGTTATCTTAGTCTCGCTTCTAACAACTTCATTTCCTCACTTCCTTATGAATTTGGAAATCTCAACAGATTAGAGTTCTTATATCTTTACTCTAATGGCTTCTTGGGTCAAGTTCCTCCCACAATTAGTAACCTAACCCAATTAACCTTGTTGTCCCTTTTCCAAAATAACCTCATTGGTAGGCTCCCTCTTATACAAAATCTGACCAAGCTCTCCAGTATTGATCTTCATGATAACCACTTCATAGGAACTGTTCCTTCTTCTCTCTTCACTCTGCCTTTCTTGTCATATCTTGATCTGACTAGAAATGATCTCACTGGTTCTATTGAAGTTCCTAACTCCTCTGCCTCATCTAGGCTTGAGTCCTTATACCTTGGGCATAACCATTTTGAAGGAAAAATTCTAGAGCCTATCTCAAGACTCATCACCCTTGAGAGTCTGGAGCTTTCTTACTTAAACATAAGCCCTCCAATTGACTTTAAGCTCTTCTCTTCTCTCAAATTTTTGTGGCATCTCGATATTTCCGGTAACACTATATCTTCAGCGAGTCTAAAGTCAGATTCATACATCTCATTGACCTTGAGAGAGTTGTCTTTACAACAATGTGGCATCAGCGAGTTCCCACACTTCTTAAAGACCCTTCAAAAGTTGGATTATCTAAGTATATACAAAAATAGAATGAAAGGGAGCATCCCTGAGTGGTTATGGAGCCTTCCTCATCTGACATTAGTGGATCTTCAATTTAATTATCTCAATGGCTTTCAAGGTTCAACGGAGAGTTTAATAAACTCATCAGTGCAAGTATTACTTTTGGATGGAAACAGTTTTGAAGGTGCATTTCCTTATCTACCACTCTCCATCAATGTCATCTCTGCGTCTTATAATAGTTTCACAGGAGATATACCTCTTTCAGTATGCGATAGAAGATCGCTTTCTTTCCTTGATCTATCCTACAACAACTTCACCGGTGTTATTCCTCGATGTCTGGGTAACTTAACGTTTTTGATTCTTCGAAAGAACAAATTGGAAGGAAGTATCCCTGACACCTTCTATGTTGGTGCCTCTCTGCAAACACTTGACATTAGCTACAATCAACTAACTGAAAAGCTTCCAAGGTCCCTTGTCCATTGCTTATCTCTAATTTTTTTAGGTGTCAACAACAACAAAATCAAGGACAAGTTCCCTTTCTGGCTCAAGGCTTTACCGAATTTGCAAGTTCTTATCATGAGTTCAAACAAATTCTATGGTCCACTATCTCCTCCTTATCATGGTCATCTTGGATTTCCCGAACTAAGGATATTTGAGGTGTCTAATAATAAGTTTACAGGAAGCTTGCCACAAGATTACTTTGTCAATTGGAAAGCATCATCATCCCTCTCATTGAATGAAGTTGGAGGTTTGTATATGAACTATCAGAAAAATACAGTTCATACATATTACTACACCTACACAGATTATATAGATTTGCATTACAAAGGTCTATCTATGGAGCAAGCAAGTATCCTTACTTCATACGCAGCCATTGATTTATCTGGAAACCTACTTGAAGGACAGATTCCTGAATCCATTGGACTCTTGAAGGCACTGATTGCACTCAATTTATCTAACAATGCATTCTCCAGCCATATTCCACTTTCTCTAGCCAATCTCAAGGAGCTTGAGTCACTAGACATGTCAAGAAACAAACTGTTGGGGACTATTCCTAATGCACTAGAAAGCCTCTCGTTCTTGGCGTTTATAAATGTATCTTATAACCAACTGAAGGGAAAAATACCACAAGGGACACAGTTTACAGGGCAAGCTAAATCTTGCTTTGAAGGAAATGCAGGACTTTGTGGTCTCCCTTTTGAGGAAAGTTGTTTCGAGGCTAACACACAACCAACAGAACAACATAAGCAAGAAGAAGAAGACGAAGATGAAGAACAAATGTTGAATTGGAAAGCAATGGTGATAGGATATGGGGTTGGAGGGTTGTTTGGAGTGGCAATAGCACAAGTTATTGCTTCTTACAAGTTGGAGTGGCTCGCCAAGATAATTGGTCTAAAAAAGCGTAGAAACTGTTAGGAATGTTTTTGTTTTGAATTTGATCTTTCGGTGTATGTTAAGTAGCTATTGGTTTTGTATTGAAGCATTATGTTGTGCTTCTATCTTTGTATGTTGCTTGTGTTATTTATGTTCCAATAAAGTAACAATGGTTCCTTAATTTCTCTCCTTGGCGTTGTCCATGATATTGAAGAAGTGCGTAAAGATCTCCATAATGGTGTTAAAAGGGTTGTCCTGCCCCATTTGACCATCCCATAGCAGATTCAAACATTTTAACATGTGATGAGTCGATCCGCAAAAACTGCAAACAATTAACATATTGTCCAAATCTGCGTCTGCATATATTTGCGGTTTAGCAAATCATCCCACATACACTTATTTATATTTAAATTATTTAAAAATTATCAAAAGTTTATACATTTTAAATTAATAACTTAAATGATTAAAAAACTATTTTATGTATTCTTTTAATAAATATTTTTATTTTATACACTAAAATCTTATATATTATTACATATTTGATATATTATACTTTAAGAAATATACAAAAATATTTATAATTTATTTACTTTTTATTCAAATTAGTAGTTTGCGGAATAACCTGCCAGTTCGCAGAAAAAACTCCGTTAAACCCACAATATGTGATGAGTCAGTCAGCTAAACCCACGTTTTAGTGGACATCAAATTTTGTGTCCAAATCCGTTCTATGATGATCTGGCTTGGACCTAATCCGTTGAATTTAAACCTATTTTGACGCCTCTAATCTCCAAAGCTAGCAGCATTAGCCAGGCGCACTAGCCATCTCTGCTGCCTACAAGCATATGTCCTATGTTTGTTCTTTTTTTCTCCTTTTTTTTGGATTTAAGTGAAGGGTTTACCTCTCCACCATTTTTACGCTTTTCGGTCGTTTTTTATGGTGAAGATTCATCGCCCTCTCAAGCAAAAGACCCAGTAGCCGAGTAAGGCTCAATTCCTTAGTTTTATTAGAGATCCTTTTGGCTAGCTTTGTTGCTTTCGACCCGTCTAGGTGCCATTTCACATCTTATATATGTGTTTTGAAAGCGTGGATTCAACAGAAAGACAATCAAAGAGTTGAGTGGAATCACAAGGTTGTTTGGTAACAGAGAGCAAAAGAGAATTTAGAGATGTGGATGCATTAACTTATTTCAACTCTTTTATTATCATGTTTATTGATCAGAGAATTATCAAAAATACAACAAAAGTTTAGTCTTGTAAGATAAATAGTTTTTCAAAAGAATAATATATTTTTAATATTTAAATTTAGGTAATAATATTATACATATATATTTCAAATATATAGATAACTAGATGATCCCGTGTTATACACGAGATCGGTTTAATAACAAAATAATTATAATAAAAATGTTATTTTATGAATATTTGATTATAATTTAAGTTTAGACCAATGATATAATTTAAATTTAATTTAGAATAATATAATAACTAACTAAACTTTTAAACATTACACATTTAAATTAGATTTTTTATCATGTTTAAATTTTTCTAAGTTAAATTTCTCAACTTCGTTAATAAAACTATTTTAAGTATTTCATAAAGTTAATATATTTGGAAAAATAAATATTAGAATATTATGATATTTTTAATTAGTATGAAGTATTTATTATATATAAATTTCACCCAAAAATATTTCAGTTGTTTTTATGTTCTTATAATTATTAAATTTAACTAAAAATTGAAGTAAACCAAATAAAAAATTTCAGTTAAATGTTTATAAATCAGAATTTTGACTATTATAATTTAATATTATTTTAATGAATTCTTAATATGATTTTAATTTATTACACAATTATGTGTTTTTAACTAAATGGAGTGATATATGTATAACTTTAAAATTTTAAATCATAACAAAGATAAAAATAATAATTATTGTTAGTTTTACATTTTTTACCAAAATTAAAACAATAAATAGTAAAAATAGAGAACAAAAATAAAAATAAAAATAAATATAATATAAGTAAAGATTTAACTTACTTTATTAGAGATAACTACCATTAAATTATCAATTAAAAATAAAACTACAATATAATACATCCAAATTTAAAACTTATAAAATAAATTAATAAGTTTAAAAATGGTGGAGCTGCCACGTAGAATTCTAAAATAAGTTAAATTTTTTAAAAAATGTGGTGATGCATAACCTTCAAAATGCTGTTCTTTTAATGTCTTTAAGAATATTTCTCATTGATAATATAAGTTAGTTATGGATACTTATAATTACGTACAAAAAATAATTTAATAAGAATTAAAATTTGATTTTAACATTTAATATAATCATACAAAATATTATTTCAAAATTTAAGTAATTTACATTTATCCGCTTATCACGCGGATTCTAATCTAGTTATATATAAAGTTTATAAACTAGATCATCGCTTTCTCGAAATAACTAAAACTATAAATTTAGTTAAGAGACAATATAATTTCGTTTGTTTGCATGGGTGAAGGCGTCGGTTATTTCATACACAAACTATCGCCATGACTCTAATTTATATAGTAACTTGTTAGTTGTGCGAATTCATACATAAATTATTATAAATTATCAATTCCTACACAAGCTAACAATTTGTGCTAATTTCAACAAAATCATTAACGGTGTTTAAATTAATGTATCCACATAGATTCATGAAAATATTAAAAAAACAAAAAACGATTTTATTTTTGTTACCTTTACTAGCTTAACAAAAACGACGTCGTCTTGTTAACATAACAAAAAGATTTAACCCTTTTTCTCGTTGATGTCCAACACGTTAAAAATACGTCTCTGCGACTAGAGAGAGAAATCAAGAGAGATAAAGAGAGAAGATCTTGTCTTTGTTGGGTATATAATCCTTAAACAATGTTCAGACAAAAAGGAAACATTTGAAATTCAGACAATTTCTGTTAAAGGAAAATATCAAAGAGAGAAGAGAGAGATGATTGTAGAGAACGGCAGAGAGAAACAGAGCTCCATCGAAGAAGGAGGAAGATGTGGTCATACGATTCTTGTTGATGTGAAGTTAGATGCACCAAGTAAAAAATTATTCACTTGGGCTTTAGTTAAAATCGCTGAACATGGTGATATTGTAATCGCTCTTCATATTCTTGAAAAGCTTAGACTTTTACAAAAATTCGATCATTATGTTTTATTGATCCTAAAGTTTTGATTTTGAATTTGAGTTTTTGTTTTTTATAGAGATAGTTGATCGAGAAGGAAACTCTCTTCACTTTTCTCTTTAGTGAAAAATTTTGACTCGGTTCTTGATAAATTTGATGAGAGAACGAACACAAATGTGTTTAGAAAAAATTATATTAGACTCTCATAATCATAAATATAAAGTTATACATGCTTATATAGTAAAAGGATTTTCTAATCTCGAATATACACAAATCTCTTACAATAAATATTAAAAATATTCTAATTGATATAAATAATATTCTAGATATTCTCTTGATCTTCTTTTAATCTTGACCGTTGATCTAGATCTCCCATTTATGAGGGTTTATGCATTTTAAGACTGGTAAATAAATAAAGTTCAAAATTTTATCAATGTTCTCTTGATCCTTTTGCAGAAAGGTTGAACCTTCCTCTCTTTATAGGTCGATTTGAAGCTAAAGTTAAGTCGTGTTTCTTCAATTCGAAAGATTATAGTTCGAGAAACTAAATCGTTTTGAGCATCAAAGGAATTGTGATTTGGTATAGAATTTCAACCTTAGCTGGACATCTATGAGGAAGAAGGAAGAAGGAAAAATGAAAAAAGGGTTAACTTTTTTTTTGTTATGTTAGCGACGTCGTTTTGTTAAGTGGGTAAATATATCAAAAACGACGTCGTTTTGTTTTTTGCTTAATGATTTCATAGATGTATGTGGATGTTGAGTTAGATTGGTTAGCGTTAATCTAAACAATGTTAACGATTTTGTTGAAATTAACACAAAATTATTAGTTTGTGTATGAATTGACAATTTAAAAAAGTTTATGTATGAATTCGAACAGCTAACACATTACAGTATAAATTAGATTCATGGTGATACTTAGTATATGAAATGACCGACTTCTCTACAATCATATCTAAATATATTTTACTGAAAGAAATAAGTAACGCAATAGTTGTAATATTTGTTATCTTTTCATTCAAAGAAATTTTTTCTTTTATTTTTTTATTCAAAGAAATTTTTTAGTTTGGTCATTATTCTCACTAGGCGTGGGACGAATCCAGATATCCGGGATTTTTGAAGATATCCGGATTCAGATCCGATGCTAACTATAAAAAAAAACTGATTTTTTTAAAAACTGAAACTTTTATAAAAAAAACTGAAACTTTCTAAATAAAAAATTCCACAAAAATATAAAAAATTGATTGTAAAATTATATTTAAGTTTATTTTCAAAGGAAATAATATTTTTATATGTTCTAAAATAATAAAAATAAAAATATTTATGTGTATTTACTAAAATAACATAACTTATATTTTATAAAATATCATAATATATATTTTAAAATTTTTTAATATATCTTGGTAGGATCCGGATATCTGGACCTATAAATTGTACGATATAAAAAAATTAATTTTATTTATATGGAGTCATAATAATCACAAATCTAATTCTGCTTAATTGTGGACTCTAGCTATATATGTTTGTTATGGAATAGTGTAGGCTCGGTACTGAAAGAAGAAAATGGGTTAGAAGCTCAAATTGTTGATGTGCCGGATTTTTAATACCAAAACATCAAAATGCATCTTGAGATCACCTTCCAAGAGAGAAAGCACCTAAGACCAACTAAAACAATAGAGTTTTTTTATACAAAAATGTGGCCAATTTATCTCTATTATTATTATAGCTGCACGTAGCTGCTTGGTTTGCTTCTCCTCAAAACCGGTCATGGAACAGAGTTTGACATATGTTTAGATGTCCATATAAGTATGAGATTCGCAGTTTTTCCTTCTACGGACAACGGGTTTGTTGTAACCCATAACGGGTTTGCAGATTAGTGATCTGATCCGCCACACATGACAAGATCAAAATTCATCCATCCATTAAAATTTAAAACTTTTTGTGGTCTTACCTAGATTTTTTGTGATTCAGATACAAAAAGTTGACCAACACTAAATAAAAGATATTATGTTGACATTTTTGTAAAACCAATTTTTTTACACACAATAGATTAAAAACCACACATATTGTACATTTTACAAAAGAAAAAAAAAGAAGATACATCACAATTCACATGAAGAAGCAAGACACAAACACACAATTAGTATTTGATTGATCTTGAATTTGCTATGTGTTGTGACATTCATTAAATGCTCTTGCTCAACTCTTCAAGTTTCTTCAACCTCATACCCTCACTTTCTCCAGTTAACTGTTCAATCTCCTCAGTAAGAAAACATACACCATTTATGCAACATACATAGAAATAAACAAATCAAGGAACTTTGATAATTAAGAACAAGAAACTAACCTCCATGAGTTTGGTAATAAGTTGAACTTTCTCCAGATTCTTTTCATTGAATGCATCAACTGCTTCTTTATATTCCTTTTGCTGTTTCATTCCATATTTTCAGGTTTAGTTTGGTGAATATTATTGCTAACTAAACAAGAAATATAACCAATTATCATAAAAGGGTGTTAACCTTTTTTTGGACAGAGTAACTTAATGGTTTAAGCTCTTTGTAAACACTATCAATCTTCTTTCGAACCATCAATACTTCCTTTCTCATGGGATCTACAAGAGATTCAAGCTCCTATACAAAATACCATCACCATTCATTAATACACACCCATCACAACATAACATGAAACCTTATGTTAACACGATATATATTAGGAATAATAAAGCTCACATAAAAAGTTTGGAGGAATTCCTTGAAACATCATCAAAAGTTCAAATTTCAAAACTACCACACACTCCCAAAAGTTTCAAAGATACCCCACACTCTCAAATGTTGTAAAAATAACACAAACATAAAAAGTAAATTTTAAGGGTTTATAATTTAAATTTTAGGTTTGCGTTCAATAAACAAAGTTTAAGGTTTAGTTTTGAAGGGGAAAGAGTTTAGTTTAAAGGTTTTAAGATTTAAATTTTAAAGCTATTTCAAATTTGTGGTATTTGTGGTATTTTTGGAACAAAAATTTTTTTATGGTATTTTTAAAACTTTTGGGAGTGTGTTGTATTTTTGAAATATATTTTGTGCTAATTTTGATAATCTCCCAAAAAAATTCACTGTATTATAATTATATATATATATATA
>OVBE01010444.1:768-15019 GCA_900406425.1 Iberis pinnata
GTTTCGCGAGATGTTGTGCAGGTCTCTGCCTCCAGTAGATGCGGCTATGCTCTCCAGCTGTGCCTTCAGGGTTTCTGACTCGGCTCGCAGCCGTGTAGTTTCGTCTTGCTGCGCCAGCATCTGCTTCAGTAGGTCTTTCATGGTGGGTTCCGCGNATGCGGCTATGCTCTCCAGCTGTGCCTTCAGGGTTTCTGACTCGGCTCGTAGCCGTGTAGTTTCGTCTTGCTGCGCCAGCATCTGCTTCAGTAGGTCTTTTATGGTGGACTCCGCGGCTGGTTCCACGGCTCTTGTTTCGTCTGCCGTCTTCTCGATATCGTCTTCCCTGTCGGACTCGACGGTAACGTCGTCTCTTTGGTTAACTTGTGATCCCGTGGTCATTGCTTATGATGTTACTTTCGGTTGAAGTAAAGTTTTTGAATGTCTTTCAGAGAAAGTCCCCACAGACGGCGCCAACTGTTGAATCAAGACTTAAATTTAGGTATTAGGTCTTAGATTATGTGGGTAAAGCTATGAAGAATTTCATATCCCTTTTAAGAATGATTACATAGGTATTTATAGTGAAAATACATGTTAAAAACCCTAATTACATATTTTTAACCTAATGGGCCGCGAGCTGGACGGCCCAGCTCGCCAGATCGGCCCATTTAGTCGATCTCTACTTCGGTCCATCTTCCTCCCATGTCGGTGCCTAGCTGGGCCTTATGTCGAAATGGGCTTTTGGGAACAGGTGCTAAACCTGGTATCAACACTTTGGGACCAAGGGTCCCGGTGACTTGCAGACTTGGTGGACTAGGGAAATCGGTGTGATCCAGCTTTGATATTAGCCCATTCCCCTTTCATTGATTTGCTCTAGCTTGATATTGAGTCGTCATTTCCAACTTTGTCTGGTTTTATGTTTGCTAACCCATATGTCTTGTGTTTACCTTTTAGTTCCGCATTTGGTTAAAGTCGAGAATCCTTCTGCGGAGTACTTGAAGAACCATGACCTTTTGGAAAACAACAGATTGAACAACTGGAGTACGTTTGACGAAGAGAGCCTCTCATTTTTGGCTTCCATTAGCGCCATTATCCGAATTTTCTTCAAGTAAGAATTTGAATTGATTTGCGTTTTGGTTTTAGTTCTTTGTGATTTACCAGATGGTCTTCTGCATATACCCCGTCTTTGAGTCCATCCATCGCAATGAAGAATCCAAAGCCCTACCGCGAAGCGCATAAGATCAAGAGTTCTGAGGGCGCATCTGGATCAATGATCCCAGGGGCTGCGTATGAGGTACAAACGCCTAAGGATCATGTTCTGATGGATGTAGATACGATTGAAGTTTCTGATTCGTCATGCGGTGATCCTCGTCGGGAAAATGGTATAAGTTTTGGGAAGAATGTCTCTCTACCTCTTCCAACTCGTTGTAGCTCCCGCCACCTAGAGGCCCTGGCGGAAAAGAAAGCTCGGGTTTAGGAGTCATCACCAGTTGGGGCTCATGACTTTGATGGTTTTTCCTTCAGTTTTACTTGGCCACGCTAGTCATCTGTTGTTGAGCAAAGAGATTTTTGTGCTAAATTGATGTCCAAACTCGGGTTAGGCGGACCCAAGGTGTAAGACTGATGCCTCCTGGGTCTCAAATGGGCCTCTAACGGGTATTGGATGGCTACCATATGACCAAAATGAACGACTCATTTTATCAGGAAAATGATCAATTCCAAGAATTGAATCCAGTTTGTTAGCCGAAGCTAAAACTCTACAACACGCGGTGAACACACTAACAAATCTCAACTATCATAATGTATGTTTTTGCGCAGACTAACTTATCTTTCTCAAGGCACTACAAACGACAACTAAAAAACAGAATGATACGTTATCTCCTCGATTTGTGATGATATACTTAATCGATCGGCCAAGTAACTTTTCTTTTAAAAATCAAACGAAAAAACATTACTGAAGCTGATACATTGAGCAAACTCGCTTCTTTTCGTCACCTTTTGTCTTAATTTGGCACGTATGACTTTTTATAATTGTCGAAAAGAAAATATAAAGAAAGAGCTTTTGATTGGATGAATTATGTTTTATTGATATGAGTTTCATATTCCACTTGCTGAAAGTGTTCACAACAAAGGCGCATGTTGGACCGAATCGCAAATCGAAAATATTATGCACCAAACCGTATCGGTTTTCCGTTATCGTCACTCGTCAGTCTTCTCTCCTCGCTTGAGAGCTTTTCTTAACCTAATTTTACAAGTCGATTCTCTTGAATGATACCAATGCGCCTCGCAAATTCGATTATTAATAACCATCGTCGATTTTCATCTTCTTCAAGGTCATGGTTATCTCCCATTTCCTTCTCAGAGAAGAAGAATCCAGTCCCACCACCCGATTCCTCGATTCTACCTCTGGAAATATACCCCAAAACAAAGTTTATCTCTCACGAATCTGCTATCGATTTGATAAAGCGCGAGAGAGATCCTCAGCGTGCGCTCGATGCGTTCAACAGTGTGTCTCAGCAGAAAGGTTTTAGCCACAACAGTGCTACATACTCTGTTCTTTTGGATAATCTCATTAGGCACAAAAAGTTTCAAGCTGTTGATGCGATTCTTAATCAGATGAAGTACGAAACTTGTAGGTTCCACGAAGGTGTGTTTCTTAACCTTATGAAACATTTCTCCAAGTTCGATTTGCACGATAAGGTAATGGACATGTTTAACTTGATTCAAGTGATTGCTCGTGTGAAGCCTTCTTTAAATGCCATTAGTACTTGTCTCAACCTCCTTATCGATTCAGGGGAGGTCGAATTGGCTCGGAAACTCCTTTTGTATGCTAAACATCATCTTGGATTGAAGCCAAATACTTGCATCTTCAACATCCTTGTAAAGTACCACTGTAAAAATGGGGATATTGATTCGGCCTTTGGAGTTGTAGAGGAGATGAAAAGAAGTGGAATTTCATATCCCAATTTGATCACTTACTCAACCCTAATGGACTCTCTGTTTGCACACTCAAGATCCAAAGAAGCCATGGAACTGTTCGAGGATATGATATCCAAAGAAGGGATTTCCCCGGATCCCGTGACTTTCAATGTTATGATTAATGGATTCTGTCGTGCAGGGGAAGTTGAGAGAGCTAAGGTGATTGTAGACTTCATGAAGAAGAATGGATGCAACCCAAACGTGTACAACTACTCGACTCTTATGAATGGGTTCTGTAAAGAGGGAAAGACTCAGGAAGCTAAACAGATCTTTAACGAGGTGAAGGAAACCGGGTTGAAACTCGACACAGTTGCTTATACCACGCTAATGAACTGCTTCTGTAGAAATGGTCAAATTGATGAGGCGATGGAGTTACTTGGTGAGATGAAAGCATCTGGATGTAGAGCTGATGCATTAACTTATAATGTAATACTTAGGGGCTTGTCTAGTGAAGGAAGATCAGAAGAAGCTCTTGAGATGCTGAACCAATGGGGATCTGAAGGAGTTCATCTGAATAAAGGTAGTTATAGAATTATATTAAACGCCTTATGTAAAAATGGTGAGCTCGAGAAAGCGGTAGAGTTTCTGAGTTTGATGTCGAAAAGAGGGGTTTGGCCTCACCATGCGACTTGGAATGAATTGGTGGTTCGGCTTTGCGAATGTGGGAATGCAGAGCTCGGGGTTCGAGTTCTAACTAGATTTCTGGATATAGGTTTCAAACCAGAGCCCGAGTCTTGGGAAGCTGCGGTTAAAATAATTTGCAAAGAAAGGAAGTTACTGCATGTCTTTGAACTGCTTGATTCTTTAGTTTATGGATGAAGCCCTTTATTAATAGTTGTCTGATTACATAATTACTCTTACAACCACACATCATTTTACAGAATCAAGAACATAAATTATTTGTTGGGAGGTGAAGCTATCATAAGGGAAAAACTTTGATCCTTTTCCCCAGTATTGGCATTGTCCATTAGGAAAGCTCTGGAAAGCTATGCAAGAGCAGTTTCTCCAGCAGCTTCCATGGCAGTCACTAAGGCCAGAGCTCAAGTTATCATCATAATAAGTATTTTCTGTCATGTATCCTCTTCTCGGTTCGAAATACTCCAAGCCTTTCCTGCAAGCCGTTGGCTTCTCTGTGATGCAGATAGCTGAACTGTTCTTCAAATCTGTATTGCAGGGTATACTGCTTTCAGAAATCCATCTTGTGCTCGTGTTGCCAGGGATCACGTTGGTTACAGTAATTTGGCCTAGAGTATCCAAGAACCAGCTGGACAAGACCGAACTATTAGTTTTCTTGATTGAGTAACTGAAATACTTCATGTACTTGTCCGAATCAAACTTGAAGTCATAATCAATGCTGCTTCTGGATAGCTCTAACGTTAGTTTAGAGCTTCCATTGTTTGTCAAGATTCCGCTGGACCAGTAGATTTCACCATGGCGCCAGACAAGTAGCTGGTTAGCTCCCGATGGGTCTAACCCTAGTCTGAAAGCTCCTGAGACTGGGGCTGTGTTAGATAACCAAGAAGTAACAGAAACTTCTTTCTTAGTTCTTAGATTAAATCCAATCTTCATCCCTGGAAGTAATACGTTGGTGGGATTGTCAAAGCTCTGCCATAGAACACGACCGGGGATTCCACCTGGCCCGGTCTCTCGGACTACAAAGTTTCCGGAATCGAGTAAAGTGGCAGACACATTTCCGGCCAATGAACGCTGCCCGGCTCGTCTTTGGTTCACCATGATGGGAGAAGCACTTGCTTGTGTGATTTTTAGAACTCCATTGGTATCAATGGATAAAGAACCGGATGAATCCAAAACTGATTGGGTTGGGTTACCCACCCAGACTGGATTAAGTGGAATCCTTTGAGGCCAGATACCAACATACCTATCACCAGCTGACCCGAGTTCGAAAGTAGATGAATCTTTGGGTGTAAAGAATCCGAGAATGAAGATGCCACCCGCCGAGGTCAACTGCTCCCAATCTCTGAGCTGATTCCCTGGTTTTAATGTGTCTGTTTTGAGTGGTGGATTAGCAAAAGCTGATCCGAGAAAAATTGGTAAGAGAATTAGAAAGAGAGGAACAAGAATGGGTGAAAGAGCCATAAGTTGTTTGGTTGGTTAAGTGAGGTTTCTATTATGACAGATTTATACAGCCTTAATTCTGTCTATGACTATGGTAGAACATTGAATAGCTGATGTAGAAGAGTCTTTGGTCTCTGCTTGTAACATAAAAAGTCCCTTATGCTTTAAAGAGTATGATGGAGACTATCTAAGAAATTTCTCTCCTAGTATTTCATTGGAGTCTCTTTCAGAGGCATAAGTTTTTCAAACTCGTCCAAAGTTTGGGCTAATGTATAGTGAGTGGTTCTATACTTCAGTTTGCAATGATCAAATTTTCTAACTTGTGTTTTTGAAAATAACTTTCTAATAAGTTCTTGCGGATAAATAAATAATCACACGATATACCTGAATAAGTTAACCAAGAAAACGAAGATTTAAGCTACACTTATATTCCAGTTTGTAATGTAGATAAGTGATATTTAATTGGTATTAGTGGATACGCTTCGTGGATTAATAAATTTTTGATGATAGCTAATCACTAAATTCCAAGCATCGACTACTTAAGAGAATAATTTTCAAGGTCTTCGACTTTCAACGTGTAACAAAATCTTCCACACGAACTTCATAACCGATATTCAAATATTATGAGTTTTTTTATTCACGTAGCATACGTTTCTCTAGATTACTAACTATTATTTTTGTATGTATTTATATATCAGAATTTATATTTTAACAAATTTTGGTAGAGTTAACTGGTTGGATGATATTTTTTAGTTTTATAATGGCAAAACTATGTATTTTTAAAATGTTTTGTGATTAGTTATTTTTTATTTTGTCAATGGTAAATTGTCCATATTAATGGTGAATGGTAAATTATGAAAAAAGAATTATTTTGTAAATGGTAAACTGTTCACGTGAATAAATAAAAATATTCGTTTTTAAATTAAAAAAAATATTCATTTCCATCTTAAAAATTGTTATTATGAAGTTTAATCTCAAATCTCATGGTTTAACAACTATCAAACATATAAAATAAAAAAACCACCAGCAGACTCTCTCTTTGACTCCTAGCTTTTCTTGTCGGAATCTCTTCGCCAGAATCGAAGCGAGATAGTTGGAGGGTACAGAGGCCACCACCTACTCCAGTTGACAACAACTTCGTGTGTCGCGTTTGAGATCGCCGTCGAAAGACCAGCGACGGCGATCTCCACCTTTTCTCATCATACGCTTTACGTGGCTCAGATCTCCATTTTTCTCTTCCACAAATCACTGTAGATCGGAGAAGCTTGGCTTAGAAGCATTGGTTCTTCTCCTCTGCCTCTCCTCACCTTGGGTCATCGGGTCATATCTCTTTTGTTTCTGATTTGCCTCGCCGGAAGGGGTTTCTTTGCTGCTTTGCTCCCGGTGGCTTTGTCTCCTTCCTCCTGTGTAGCTTTCTCCTGCACAGGCGGATCTGGTACAGCCTTTTAACCCTTCTCCTTCTCCATTTCTTTTTGTGGGTAGATTCGGTTGGTGGACTGTCTCTACTTCGGTGGTCCCCCGCGACGACCGGCTGTGCTTGGTTGGATCCGCCAGTCTCAAGTCAGCGGCTTCTCTCCCGAGGGTTCTTCTCTTTAGATGTTAGGGTTTAAGTTTTCTCGGTTCAACATATTTTGGCGGTTTATTCTTTGGTTAAACCGGGTTTATCTGTCTTCCGGCCGGTTTGTGCTAATGCTTAGGATGAGTTTTTTTTGTTCTCTTTGTTGCTGGTTCTGGGATAGGTTTGAGGTGGGTCTACATCTAGTTGTATTTTCTTTTAATAAAGAACCTAAAGGTTTTAACGTCGTCGTTTCTTTCCTCGTCGGTTTGGTCTCGGACTCTTTCGATGCTTGTTGTTATGTCCAAACGACTGGAACATATAGCCTATGGTTTTCACTGGGAATTTTCGGCCACCTTTGCCTTTTCCAGCAGTATAGTAAGCGGTTTCTCTGATTTCTCCGTTTGGCGTCGGTCTTCTTTTTAGCGGTTTTCGCTCTAGGCCTCGGTTTCTGTCTTTCAGCAGCTCGGCTTCTGAATTTGCTCGAGTTGGGTTTATTCCCTTCTCGTATCAGTAGTTTGGTCTTCCAAGAGTCTTTTACTCAGACTTTCTTGGAGTGCTACTTTCCCTTCTTCCAGGACAAGCTACTGCTCATTGCATCTTCTTCTTTATAGTCTTATCAGCGTTTCGTCAGTTCTTGAGTGCTCGGTTCAGTTCGCCAACGTTAGTTAGCATCTTTGTGGAAAGTACCGCTTTCGTCCTGTTTTTTTTCCAGTGTTCTCGTTTGTCTTTTATCTTTCATCTGGTGTTTGTTTGTAAAAGACGGAGAAAAAACAACTATCAAGCATTTATCAAACCTGTAAACTAAACTGTTTTGACATTGTAGGTGATGATAACATAAACGACACTTGAAAAGCAAATAAAAGTTGGTCTTATTCTCATGTGTTGCATACACTCTTCTTTATTTTCCTTTCATAATAATGCAAATAAATTACTATATTTAGCAAAAGAACACAAATAAGAAAGAGCAAATATTCAATTTTCACTACCCGTACTTTAAAAAAATTACACAATTGACCCCCTTTTTTTCTTTTGCAACTCTTCCAATCCCAAACTATGTACATTTTTTTTCAGTCACACCTAGGATTAAATCCGGGTCCACCATAGTAAAAATATGTTCCCCACTCATTACTATACGAACTCTTAATGTCGTAACATTCTGTGTTTTCTGCTAATATCTTGACATCACGCACAGGTACGAGACTGTTGTCTGAATCAACAATCTCTAAATTTCTGAAGTAACTTGCTTTTCCAAAACCTTCTTCTGAGAAATGACCAGAACCCATTTGGGTGGTTGTGTGACGACCTGAAGCACGCGTGTTTACAACTTCACCGCCCCATTCCACAGTGGTTGCATGGTCAGCTAAATGTGTGAATAGCTCTGCTGGCCAATATCCCACCAGTGTGTTATCCCCTAAACCCATCCACCAATTCCCCATTTTTGGATCCTGCATTTTCATTTGATTTTCCATTTTTGTCGAAAAAGATGAAATTTGTATAATTGGCATGGGTCATAAAATAAAAGACCAATATAATATTTTATAAAATCTGGAATATTACATTTATGAAAGAATTCTACTACTTGCAATTTTTCTTTATTATTTTATATTTTTTATGAAAGAGATATGAAATTGTCAATCTTTATTCTAACTCCATTCATATTCAAATATCATATATTAGATTCAAGACACTTGACATCCACACTTTAAGAGGATGTGAATATGTGAACGTTCATGTTTTAAATATAAGTTAAAGAGAAGATTAATAAAGAGAAATATAATATAGAAAGAGAGAGACGAACCTTCCAAATGAGAATAGTGATATCAAATTGGTTTCCTTTAAAAGTAGAGAGAGGAGAAATGGCTGCTCCAATGGCAATCTTGTTATTTGTCTGGATAAATCCAGAACATAGAAGATTGTAGCATCCTGTTGCTTGATATGAATCACTCTAAATATACCAAATTTGTCATTAGTTTATAATAATCTCAAGGGCCCTCCAAATTATTGCCAAACAATTATCAAATATACCAATATCTCAAGGGGCCAAAAAATGTTATCCTAATTGTTTCCAAGCAATGATCAAATACTAATACATCATAATTCTACACCAACTAAATGTGTAAAAACCACCTCTTTTTTAGCTTTTTGGCAGAACCAAATTTAATGAAGCAGAAATTGGACTGGTATCAATCCAATATTAATTAATGATATGCTATTAATGAAATAATAAATGCTCTACACCAAACATTATCATGATGACTTTGTTCAAAGTGAAATTTACATGTAAAAGTGTCACAATTCAAAGTTACCTTCCATTGTTTTTTGTTTTTTGATTTTTTGGGGGGGTAAATATATTCAGTTTACCCTATCATGATTTACATGCACAGTATATATCACTGAATTTCTAGATGATAATTACTATTTCAGAAAAAAAAAAACAAAAATATAATATTGGAAGTGTGGCTTAAAAGCAATATTTGGTAGTTCTAAAAATACAATCTATATACCATAAGTAGACTCTGACCTACACCTCCCACTGTCACATGAATGTCTTTAATTATCTTTCTACGTATACTTCTCAAGCATATATTCATTCTAAATTATAATATAATGAAAGTAGTAACAAAACTGATGAATATTATAAGAAGAAAATAAACAATTATACCGTCCAATAAGTGAAGAGTCTGGGTCGATTGTCACCATAGAGCTCCGGACTGACCTGACTAGTAAAATAATCAGAGCTTTAGACATAAATCTTGACTTGAGTATAAGAGCTGAGGGCGTGTACCTGCCAGCCAGCTTCGATGCTATTGAGATCAGGACCAACGAATGATCCTGACAGTAACCATATCTGCGATAGACTAAACTCATTCACTTCTTCTATCTTTGGTTCCCACACGTTTATTGTCGCTTTTGCTCCATATATCTCCGACGATGTTTCCGTATACGCTATCGCATGCTATCCATTTTCCCATTATTTTTAATCAGTACTATATTTCTAAATCTTATTTATAATCCCAATATATGCGAATTCAAGAATTATATCATAAACGAGACCGGATCTTAAAATCCATTGAATGCTTATGTATTTTATTAACGTGACAGACATTGGAAGCTGTTATATGGGTCCTTTATTAAATGTTCCCACAGACAATATATATTCACATCTAACCTAAAATTTATCAACAATATACTCCCTCCGTTTCAGATTAGTTGTCGTTCTGGAGAAAAATTTTCGTTTCAAAATATGTATCGTTTTAAGTTTTCAATGCAGAAATTAAATGAATTTGACTTTTTTTAACCAATAGAATAATTGCATGAGTTTTTTCTATTTGTTGATTTAAAATATTTAATGATGTTTTTATAGAAAATAGAAATTTCTTAATTTGTGTGCAAAACTTTAAAACAACAAGTAATTCGAAACAAAAGATGTATATATGTAATTTATAGCGGATCTCATTAATTAATATTGAAGTAAATAATCCATTCAAGTGTACCTCATGTCCATTAGTGCCCAAAGCATCAGGCTTTTCTGTCCGTCGATTAAGGTCAATACCCTTTTGCTTTTTGCCAAAGTCAAAGAGAGACTTGGCTCTTAGCACATCGTTCTCTGTGCTGCGTCGTATGGGAACAGTACCCTTTGGACACCACGTGCCGTTCACGTGCCACATTTGCCATGCACCTTCCAATACATTCGCTGCTTCTTTCACATCATCGCTTCGCATCATCTTCGGCATTCTCTTCGGCGCTTTCTGCATTTTTTAATCATATTCAAACGACTTCTTATTTTGTACTCATTTAACAAACAAAAAAGATAATAATACTATATACTCATATATAATTTACGAAAATAGTCAAATACAACGCTTGTATAGTTTTGACACATCAAAACTCCATCAACATCATATTTTAATTTATTTATTAGAAAATTTTCATAAATTTATAATATGAATATTCCTAGCTACCTCCGTTCCTGAAAAGAGCATGTTTTAGAATTTAGTTTTATTTCTAAAAAAAAATAATGTTATTTGAAAACACTTTTAAAAGAAGGCATAAAATAAAGTAAATGTTACTTTCTTTAATATACGTAAAAACTCCAAAACATTTTCCTTTCATGAACCGAAGTAGTAACTTTTAAGCTAAACTTAATGTTCACAATAAATATGCGTAACTATTTGTTAGTTAAAGACTTAACTAGTTTGGTGGATACCATGTTTAAATATTCGGTAAAAATTAAATATAGCTTGATTAGAGTTACCTGAATCTTGTGATGCTTTAAGAGTGGATGATCCAAAGCTGGCTGCTTTCTTATGTGTACACAATTTATTATATCACCATCCGGACTCTGTAATATATTAGTATTTCACCATATATTAGCAAACTTTAGTCAAATCAAATACAAATGCATTTTGAAGACCATATATATGTAACTACCTGGATGGTTAAAACAGGAGACTTGTTGATCTTATTCAAGTGCTTTTGGATCCTCTCAAGTCTCAAACTACTAACTTGTCTGTATGGTTTGGTGTGATTAAAGGCAGAGACGACATGGCTCATAAAGAGAGTTACAAGGAAAAGAATAACAAGACTTCTCTTGTATGCAATGACAATAACCTCCATTGCTCGATCTGGTCTTTTTTTAAGTTTCTATTTTGATCTATCACATTCAGTGTCCAAAGAACGAGAAAATGGAAACTGAAAGGAAGACAGTTTCTTATAAAGTTAAGAGATGGAGAGGAGGAGGACCATTTCGAGCCTAAAATATATATAAAAATGTTTTAAGTAAATATTTGTTGTGAGTTATAAATGGGGAAGAAGAGAAGTGGGTGGAGAGATATTATGAAGTTTAAATATGGAAATGGAAGAAGAGAAGAAGCAAAAGCAATGAGGTTTTCGAGAAGAAGATCAAATCAAGATTCATCATTGCTCTGCCTGCGCATTGGTTTCATTTTTATACTCATGGATTTAATTGTTGTCTTTTCTTTATTATTAGAAGGAAAACAAATAAATAAAGAGAGGAAATATTCATTTTATACATTTGTTTGTGTGAAAGAGTAAAGCAAATATTGATTAAAATAAAGTTGAGAGAAATAAATGAAAAGAGAAGCAAAGGAGACTATAAATATAAATACCCAACTAACTAAAACCTTTCTTCCCTTTTATGACACTCCTTCAATGTTTTCATCTGTCACTCTTTCTTTTTGCTAAATTATATTTGTATTTTGAAACTTATATTTTATTAAAATTTTTTTTTTTTTAATATTTCAAACATATCTGATATACATATATTTGCTACTATATTTGTATGCTGTAAACTCCGACTTCTATAAATTGTATAACTTGTCATTTAAAATAATAATAAAAAAGTCTTGTCATTAAAAGATTGATAACTAAACTCATTAACGAATATTTTTGGTGTTTAATTTATTTGGAACTATTTATACCCAATAAAACGTTTTGATGTGGTTGTTTCAGTTTCCTTTCATATTTAAAATTCTTAATGTGAAAAATTAATAACTTAAATGTTCTTAAATTATTTATCTCGGTGTGAAAAGTTAAAAAAAAAAATGTAGTTGAAAATCTAGTTAGATCAGATTTTGTCGATCTAATTGATAACAAAAATATTTGGTTCGTTTTCAATATAATTTAAACAATGCTTGTTGTATTACCTTATAAATTAATATTTGTAATTAAATTGTCATCACATCATATTGCTTCTGCTGCAAAGATCTAGCAGTTAAGGTTCGAGTGGGTATACACGAGGCTGATCAAAACTAATCACATGATTATAAATATAATATGATAAGTTCTGGACGTTTTTTTATTCAGTAAAAAATTTTATTTTGAATATCTTTGCTTGAGGGTTTCTCAATCTATCCAGCTTTTACAATAACATCATCCACATATTGGTACATTGTCCCACGTGGCGTGTTTTAATTGCGTACCCATACACCTAAATATAAAATCATTAATTTGCGTATATGCCTATAAATACACACTCTGAATGCGATGTCTGAACTAATATCAACCGATGAGTTATTAACATAACAACTGAACTCCAAATTATTAGTATCAATGGTATTTTGTCATTTGGCTTAATCTTATATCAGCTTCTTTTTATAATTCTGTTAGGGAAATCTGATGTCTGATTAGCTTGATACAATGATTTAATAACACATCGAAATTTGTTCACCCAATTTCCTTTTTGTACGTCTAAAAAGAAATAATAATCTCAACGATTCACTACAAGAAAACAGGCAAAACATGACGGACAATTCCGTCACGAATCCGTCACGAACATGCAGTCTTTAAAGATTCGTGACGGATTTGGTCCGTCAAGATTAGATGGTCAGTTGTTGGTTATCCGTCAACAAGGGTTCCGCCACTAATCTGTCAAGATTGCCTAACGGTTTCCTGACACAAATACTGATGGCCATTTCTTGACAGATCATATATTTTTAAATAAAAAATAATTTTATTTAATAAATAATAATAATATTTATTTATTAATTAATAATTAAAATATAATTAAAATATAATTAAAATTTTAAAAATATTTACAAAACTAAAATGTGACAAAATATTTACAAAACCCAAAATAGTATAAATATTCGATCAACAATGATAAAAGTCTAAAAAATTTGAACCTATACTACTGGGGTGGTGGTGGTGGCGGGTACCGACTCGCCATTTGCGCCATGAACAAATCCATAGTCGCCTTTAGCGGATCTTCCATCTGCCGCTGCATCTCCTCATGTTGAGCTTTGACCTAGGTTTCGATGCGAGCATGGATCAGAGATTCTTGCTCCCTTTGCGCGGCCCGCATCTCAACCATCTCTTGCTGTATCGCCTCCATATATAGTCGCGTCCTTCTGCCGCATCTCCTCCTCCCAAATGGGACCTCTCGATAGAGAGGATCCCGGGAAACATAAAGATGCCATGTTCCCGAGACCTAACATGCGCCCCTTTTGTTTCTTCGGAGCCTGCAAGAAACAAAAGTCAAAACATTATGTTAAAAGAAATCATTATGTTAAATTATAATTTAAAATGTAAATAACATATAGTACATACATGAGACGCTATCTCATACTGGGTCTCAAGCGGGAGTGCATCACTATCAACGGACTCCTGAGATACCCGCACCTCGAATAGTCGTCATGTCGTCTGGACAACCTCGCGAACAACTTGATCTTGTACCTGACCCGTCGTCTTATTCGTGTGGATGTCTTCCATAAGATCGATAGGTCCTAGTCGACGTCCAGTTTCACACTCCTAATTTAAAACTAAGAATCTATTAGAATTTAATATTTAATTATTAAGTTTGTTATATTCAAAAAATTGACTTACGATCTCATCAGCACGAGTGACCGCACTCTTTGAACCGGTGTTCATAGTCATTATCCCCTTGACATCTCGGGTACTCATCCGGTTCTGCTTGTTCGTCGTCGACCTTTCTTTGGTCTTCTCGTCCTCCCAATATTTTAGGAAGCCTTCAAAGACTTCATCATGCATCATGTTATGCTTCTTCCCGTCGACATACCAACTAGTCTTCCAAGCGTACATATGCTGAGTGTACGTCTTGGACGCTTGTGTATAAAACTCTCTCTGGACCTCTCGGGTCATCAGAGGTTCCCAGTTGTACTCGATCTATAAAGTTTATAGGTT
>OVBE01010445.1:0-15018 GCA_900406425.1 Iberis pinnata
GGCTGCAGAAGCGATTAAACTCGTCAAGATGATCGAGTGGATCCTCCATAGGTAGACCGTGGAACTTGTTCCCCTACACCATTGCAATAAGACTATGCTTGATCTCGAAGTAGTTGTTTGAACTGTAGGTGGATTGATTCCATGTCTGATGGTGTGAGTGTTGGGGTTGTCACCAGCACCTATAGTGTGCTGNTCGTTGTTCGCCATTTGGAATTCCAACCGTCTGAAGTGATCCACACATTCTTGTTCATGTCTTGCCCGAGACTGTTCCCGTTCAAGAGCTCTGATGTCGTCAACGAGAGGAATCAAGTTTGTTTGTCTTGTGCTTCTCAGGTTCATACACTGCTAAGCAAGTACCTGAAAAGAAAGAAAACAAAGGTAAATAGGTAAGTAAAGTAGTAAAAAAGGCTTGATCTCAAAAGATCCAAAATCCCCGGCAACGGCGCCAAATTGATAGTAGGATTTTTGAGGTCCTGAGGTATTAATTCCCTAACATTGTAGTATAGATGAGGTATCAATCCAAATGGGTGTGCACTAGCAATCAATATTTCAATGGATGCTTTTAAGTCAAGCTAAACAATAAAAAGGGGTGGTTTACTAACATGTCCTAAGTGAAATGAAACATGCTCGAACTAAAAAGCATAAACAGAACAAAGAGCATAAAAGACTAAAAATTCTAAAAGGTAAAAACAGAGGAAAAAGCAGAGAAGGTGAAAGATTTAAACAAGTGTGAAGCAGTTCCTGAGGACAAAGGATAATCAACCAGAGATCCGTCCCAATCTACCTAAGCACCTAACATACCAATTCATAAGTTACCAATTCCAATTCCTTGATAAATGGAATCAACCTATGCAATCACCATACCTAACTACCATTAACGATACACTACCTAGAACGCATTAAGAACCAACCTACCAAAGCCAAAAAGCCCCATAGTCATCCAACCCCCTACGCTGAGATGCATATCCTAAGCATCTAGGGCGTTGCGTAAGGATAGACTAATCTTTGAAATCATCATGATCAGACATTCCATTAAACGCTTTTCGGGCGCTGGAACGCCCAAGATCAGATTTTGATTGGCGTGAAAGAAATCAGCATTAAGCACAATAAAACAGAAGGGATGTATATTCAAACAAGCTTAGGTGCCTAAGGTGAGATCAGGACATCAACCCTAGTCTAACCCATCCTCAGGAACTTCAGGGAACTACTCACTACTCATGGAAATGAAAACAGGAAAAACAGAAATGATAATTTCAAAGCTAAACATGATGATCAAAGGTTAAACAGTTGAAGAATAGCAAGAACAGTAAGAACTCAAACCCAGAAAAGAAAGAACAACAATGGAACAGTAACTAACCCACAAAATGATCAAAGCTTAAAACATAAGATTAAAAACAAAAATGAAAGATCAACATGCACCATATAAGAAACAACCTAAAGCTAAGCAGGAAAGTAAAGGAAAACAATAGATTAACATAAACTCAAAAGATTTTGGGTTATTACACCAAGTACATCAAAAACAACTAAGGAAATGAAAACCTAAGACAAAAACCTAAAAAGGAAAGAAAAGCAAGACTTGGCTAAAAGGAGGTGATTTAGGGCTTTTATAGTGTTCAGAGAAAAACCCTAAATCGCACAAAAGACAAAAACTAATCATTGGCTTGGATCTTGGGCCAGGTCCTTTCCAGATTTGAGTTGGTCTGGTTGGAGCGTGTCTGACTCAAGCTGAGAAAAGTGCGGGATCAATCTGAGCTGGGGATGCTTGAATGAGATCAATCCGAGTTTGAGCTTGAGATTGATCCAGGTGCGTGCTTGAGACCGATCCAGGTTGAAGCTAGAATCGATCCAGGTTGAAGCTTGAGTTCGATCTGGGATCGATCCAGAAGTTGGCTGAGATTGATCCAGAGAAGTTGAGATCGATCCAGTGTTGAGCTGGGATCGATCCAGTTATTGATGCGGGATCGATCCAGATGTTGTAGTGAGATCGATCCGAGATCGATCCAGTTTGAAGCTTGGAATCGACCCAACCTTGTGTTGAGATCGATCCAGGACTTCGTGCTGGTCTACTCCATATTTTTTCGTCTTTTCTGAAGTCTCACAAAACCTTCCTGAAAACTCCTGAAATTCTTGAAAAATCTCCAAAATGCGTGCATATGCGAATTCTAATGCAAAAGTCCTAAAAATCATAAACTTACTGAAAACAACTATAAATGTGATTCATGGACGCCTAAAGACCTCAAAATTGATGCTAAATGACTTGTAAAAACTATGAAAATTCAGAGTCATCACCAAGCCAAACCACTAATCGCCAATTTGATTTCCAAGCTCCATCTATGAAGCAAGTAAATATGTCTTAGTTTGCTTCAAGCAGAGGCATATGTCTTAATCTATAATCATTGGTGCAGTCCTAGTTTTCTCCTGTGGATTCTAGATCCTTACCCTTTCTTCTCGTGATTCAATCGATATCCTTGCATCCTCCTTAGCTAGGCTTATGGATTTTGTAGATGGGATTTCCTTACCGGCGAAGCACAACTCATTCCTGGCTTTCCCTATTCGCGAGAGAATCCAAGGTAATAAGATGTAAATGTTTTCCAATCTTTCCTCTGATCTCTGAATATCTAGGAAGCAAAACATATTTTCGAATAAGGATAGGGCCATGGATGCATGTAAGACAGGTGCAGTCTCCACCAATATCCAGACCATCCTAGCGTAAGGGAATATAAAGAAGAAGTGGTTGGTTGTTTTGTTGTCTGCACTGCATCGTAGGCATCAGTTGTCATTACTCAAGTGCCTAAATTTCAACGTTGCGGTTGTGGCGAGATTATTGGAGAGACATCTCCAAAGGAAATGTTTCAACTTTGGGCTAGTGTCCAGACCAACCCATGTAAAGAGTGAATTAATCGAGGGTTCACAGATAAGATCCCTAACCATTGGTGCAACCAGTTTTATGCAAAAGGTTCTTATAGGTTTACCCTAAAAAATTAGGGTATAGTTCCAACTCAGATGCCTTCGGTCATCTCTTCAACACCTTCTATGTCGTTGGTTTCGATGCTGACCCGCATTATCCACAAGTGATAAATAATATTATCTTTGTTTCATCTTTCTATCCTTCATATTTCTAATTTCCATTTGGAACCAGTGAAGACTCTACTTCATCTTCAGTTTGACCACTTCTTCTTTTCTCTCTTTATTGTATAAAAGCAATTTCACTATTTAACAATTTTGCCTCATTCATCGATCTCTTAATTATTTAAAGAATTTTTTTTTATTTGATTCTTTGTGAAAGAAAGATGAACAACTTTAACAAAACGCTTTCCAAGAATCAAGGACAAGCTCCACCGTCTTCGATCGCAGAGACGTCGTGATGTTGGTGTTGTCGACCACCACCTTGCTCGATCCGTTGGCAAGTCACTAAGTCACGTGGCACTTTTTCTCTGTTATCTTATTTTCATATCTTACGATCTACATATCTAACTTTTTGTCAGACATATATGAAACCACATCAAATTGATTAAAAGGATATATTGTTTTGTGTGTGTGTGTTTTGATTTTGCAGTCATGAGATTGAGTTATGTGAATCCAATACGAGAAGTGATTTTTTGGATTTCATCCTCACTAAGGTAAATTAAATTTGGTTTAACTTATTTTCTAGAATTAATATCTAGTTTTGCTTCAACTTCAAAAATAAATCATTACCATCAATATCAGAATGATTACCATGTTTTAAGAAAATTTCAAGGTTGGCACAAGAACTCATCAATGTATCATCATTTACTAACTTCAGCTGCTTCAGATCAAATAAAAATCCAAATTTCTTTTGATAACATTGTAAATGGTCAAACATTATCGCAAGAGAAATCAAACCTTGATCCATTATTTTGATGAAGTAGTTGATCCTAAAATCTTCTTCCGTTGTTAATATTACATCTTCACCAACTGTTTTCGATTCCTCAACATGATATCTTTTTCTTTTATGGAGACGTTTTGCCATTACAAAGAATACTAGATTGACTTTCATATCAATAACAATTCGTACAGCTTCTATTTTTGTTGCTTCGAAACTAGTCTCTCTATAATTTCTAAAAAAAAGAAATAAGTCCTTTCACTTGAGAAAGAGCAATATCAATATCCATATCCATATCTTCTGACTGCAAAATCTTTCTTACTTTGTTAACAACAAACAAAATTTCATACCAGATAATCATTCCAAATAAAAAATCAAAACTCTCAATTCCATAGGTTTCACTCATTTCAAGAGATTCAACGTCCCTTCTTGTTTTTGGATTATCACTGTTTTCTGCCAAATAAAACAAAGCAACTCGTATTTTAGGATCTTGAAATCGTATTGCTTTAACACTTTTGACGCGGCTCTCCTAGCGAGTTTGTGACAACGGCTTGACCGTAATACCATTCACAACCTCTCTAAAAACTTCATAGTTATTTATGAAGAGGAAAACAAACAATACATACGTTGAACAATTCCAAAAATGCAACTGCAAGCTGGGATGATAAAGCGATATCTGAAAGTACAAGATTCAAACTATGACAACCACATGGTGTGTACACTGCCCTTGTGTTAGAAAAAAAGGGAAGTGACGGTCCATAAAAATAGCTATTAAAAAAAAGGAAATCTTGAAGCCAGAGGGGATCAAACCTTTGCACCTTAGCGCACTATCTTAGAGTGAAACCACCACACTACTGAACCTTCTTGTATTTGAAGGCCAAAAATTTTTATATAAAAATGGGGCCGCACGCTGGAGCTTGGCAAGCTTGGCCTCCGGGCTGTAGAAAGTTGGTTGTAGGAATTATTGCTGTAGCTTCTTCTTTTTTGTTGTAGGATTTTGGCTGTCGAAATCTTGGTTGTAGGTTTTCAAAATAAAATTATGATTGGCAAATATCAGTGTTGTAGGATTATTTTACTATCTATTAAGAATTATAGTGCACATAATAAAACAAATAAATAAATACATCAACACAAATAAGATTATTAAAACGTGTAAACATAAAAATAAAATAATTTTTTGTTGTTTTGGAAGAGGCTTTAGCTTTATGTCTTTTGTTACATAAATTTGACTGCTTTTTATTTTGTGATTGTAAATTTTTTTTGTTACCAATATAAATATATTTAAACAAAAAATTGAAACGATGTACTTATATATACACATATATATATAGCTATAATACATGTTAGTACAAAAATATATCATTTGCATACAAATAATGATGTGGTATGTGTATTATTTTATATAACTCATCTACATGAATTAAAAACATAACATTTATCGACTGTTTTGATATTAATTAGAATTTTATATAAATAATATTACACATATTTTTATGTGTATAATATAGTTTTATTTGTTAAATATGAAAATCAAAAGTGCAAAGCCAAAATACTAGTGCTCTGGCTTTTTTGCTCTACAAAGCCAAAAAATAAACAAAATGAAATATATTGCTTTCAAAATCAAAAATCTCTACGGACATTGATTGGTGGAAACATAATGCTTTAGTAATCAAAATCACTCTGCAGAGATTCTAAAGCACTTACCAATCACCATCTGAATTTATGGAGAATACAATTGAAGAATAATTCACCACTACGTGGTGAAATCGAAACATTTATATACACAAGAACACAAAAAGGGAATATGAGATTAGTTGCCAAGAATAAAGATGAGGAGTTTATTCATATATGCTCTTATTAGCAAGAAATTTATCTACATTCGAAATTCATCATAATATGATTCATTCTTATTCATATAACAATTAATACTAAAAAATTAATCAAGATATACAATTATAATTTTTTTATTAATAAACTCTCATTGGAATAATGTGTAAGTCAATCAACGATGGATCGTTGTTATACAATAAAGAAATATCCTTTAATTACTTCTTTAATCATGATATATTTTCCTTTTAACAAATATATAACCCTTTGATTTATGTTCAATTCATTCTTCAATCATGATGTCATTTCTTTTTTCTTTAAGAGCTCAATCCATCTTCCTACACCATGGAAAATGAGATACACCATGTAATTATTACGGCTCCATAGAGATTTTGTATATGGCTAGTAGATAATCAAGCAATTATGACTAATAAAAAGATATATAAAGAATTTGGATAAGAGACGTTATAATTTTTTGTATCTAGGTTTAAAATTTTTCAAGAAAATTGAAGAAATTTCGTGGCTCAATGGAAGAAACTATAGTAAAGAAAGAATATATAAGGCCGGAGACGAGTTAAGATGTCGAGGAAAGAAAAACCAAGAGAGTATACTTTGTTTAACGTCCTACCTCAACAACTATGTTTCGCCAAGAGGCAATATATATGGCTAATCCAAGATAAGATTGGCCAAGAAATCTAATCTTGCTTAAAAACGAAGGTTTTGGCAAAATGGGTCTATGAGACCGTGTTGTGAAAAACATATTTTAGAGTGATTAAGTATGTGGAATATGTTGGAATTCATACAGATTTATAACGATTTATAAATATAAATTATGAATTTAATTTCCAGGATTCGTGCAAATAATGAATCAGATCTTAACTTTTTGGGTATGCAACATACCTGGTAATTACGCAGAGGAATTATGAACTAAAACTTATCGAGGTTATCGAACACTCCAAACGTCGTGCCTTTACCCGTATCCACACGGACAAAAACTGGATCAATGCAGGATGCTAGTACCGCTGAGATCATATATCAATATGTGTTTTTTAGGTTTAGCCTGTTTTTCTTATGAAAAAAACTTATTTTGTCAAAAAAAAGTCACAGCCCATTGTCTAATCCAATTCTTAATTTGTTCCATAACCTCTTTTAAAAGTATATATATATTCTTCCTTTTTTTGTTTCTTTACAAAAAACATATATCATATATATGTTTAATTCTAAACCCAAAATTAGTTTAAGCAAAACTAATCAAATTTATAATCCAATTTGCTTAGGTGTGTGACTCAATAAGATTGTATAATATTAGTAATGAATTTCTTAAACTCATAGATTATAAGCGGTTTCTAACAAAACATTATAACCACCTAATATTATACAAATGTCAAACCTCGACATTACAACTTTACTCTAAGAAGTACAAATGATTTCAGGACATTCCCAACAATCTCCCACTTGTACTGAAATTATCTATTCCTATATTCATTTTGTCTCTATATCTCGATCTACACTTAAGGTAAGAAATTGTGTCATCCTTAATAAGCCATATCAAGTTTATCGAACTCTGATTTATACTGATTAAACAAACGACTGACATTCACCTCGTTTGAGCACGGCCATGCATTTCTCAGTACCAAATCTTCGATAGGCCCAGAGATATATATATCTCCCATTATATAGGAGGGACAAATCCCATCTTGTTCTATCCATGTTCCTTACACAATTCATAATACGCCCAATCAATGTCTTTATAATCATCTGCTACGGATGACGTTTGACAAAGTCAAAGAGAACTAGTCCATGTATAAGAAAACATGACAAACTCAAGTCAAAGGACTATACTTTATAGCTGCAATGAAAAAATCTTATGACACTCATATAATAATCTTGTCAATTTTTCATAACGGGTCAGTCCAATACTGTGTTCTCCAACACATACTTATGTGATTAACTTTAATACTACATATTAATGACTCCACAAAACCTAGTCATTAGTCACCTCACATATTAGTCATTTATGGTTACTAATGTCCCATTTTAACAACCTTGACTAGGGACCACAATAATTTATGTCATCTTTCACTTATAGGATTTCATGATCAAGTCACATACTTGATGGCCTATAAGAATGATATAAATTATTTTGGGACAAATTATTTCATTATTCAATAATCAAATAATACTAAAAAAAAATTTCATTAATTTGAAAATAAAATCAAATATGTATAGAAACATGAACACCATATCATAAATTAAAAACTCCCACTAGAATCAAATTACATCTTAAGAAATCTAATGCCAATAGTCGTAGTATGACGCTCATGCTTAGGCCTTGGAAGAGGCTTAGTCAACGAATCAGCAACGTTTGCATCTGTTGAAACTCTGATAATCTTCACATCTCCCCTATCAATGATTTCACGTATGAGGTGATATCTCCTTTGAATATGCTTAGATTTCTGGTGTGATCTAGGCTCCTTCACTTGAACAATAGCTCCATTGTTATAACAATAGAGATCTATTGGACTAGAGATACTAGGAATCACACCTAGTTCAGTAATGAACTTCTTAATCCAAACAACTTCTTTTGCTGCATCAGATGCAGCAATGTATTCAACTTCAATTGTAGATTCTGCCACAGTACTTTGTTTGGAGCTTTCCAACTCACTGCTCCTTTGTTAAGACAAAAGATAAATCCATATTGAGGTCAGAAATCATTTTTGTCTGTTTGAAAGCTGGCATCTGTGTAACCACTCACAACAAGTCCATTACTTCCTCCATATACCAAGAACTTATCCTTAGTATGACTCAAATACTTAAGAATGTTCTGGAGTGTAGTCCAATGACTCTCACCTAGATCTCATTGGTATCTACTCGTCATGCTCAAAGCACATGCAACATCTGGGCAAGTACAAAGCATGGCATACATGATTCTACTCATGCGCTCGCGATTATCATGTGTTGAAGGACATTGAGTCTTGCTGAGAGTAATGCCATGAGACATTGGTAAAAAGCCTTTCTTAGAATCATGCATATTGAACATGTGCAAGACATTATCTATATAAGTGTCTTGACTTAGTCAAATTAGCCTGTTAGGTCTATCTCTATAGATCCTTATTCCAACTATGTATGCAGCTTCTCTCATGTCTTTCATTGAGAAACAACTTCCTAGCCAAGTCTTAATAGACTGAAGCAAAAGAATGTCATTTCCAAGAAGTAATATGTCATCTATATATAGCACAAGAAACAAAATTGCGCTCCCACTAGTCTTCTTGTAAACGCAAGGTTCTTCTTCTTTTCTGATAAAATAAAACTCTTTGATTTCCTTAATGAAATGAAGATTCCAACTTGGAGATGCTTGTTTCAGCCCATAAATAGAGTAATGAAGCTTACACTCCTTCCCAACATTTTCTGGACTTGTGAATCCTTCAGGTTGTGTCATGTACACATCCTCTTCTAGATTCCCACTAAGGAAATTTGTTTTCACATCCATTTGCAAAATCTCATAATTATAATAAGCGGCAATTGCTAGGAGAATTTGAATGGACTTAAACATTGCGACTGGGGAATAAGTCTCATCATAGTCAATACCATGAATTTTCTTATAACCTTTAGCCACTAGTCTAGCTTTGTATATCTGTATATTACCATCCATGTCCATTTTCTTTTTGAAAACCCATTTACACTCAATGGCTTTTACACCATCAGGCAAATCGACCAAATTTCATACTTTGTTAAATGACATGGATCCCATTTAAGATTTTGGGGCCTCTAACCATTTTTTAGAGTCGAGGCCCATCATTGCTTCTTCATAAGATGTAGGTTCATTATTTTCTATTATTAATAGATCATGATGATATGTCATCCAAGCCCCATATCTATTAGGTTCGTGAATAACTCTTTTTGACCTCCATACTTCAGGCTCCCCAGGTGTAGTTTCTACGACTCTTCGTAAATCAAGTTGTACTTTACTCCCACTATTATTCTTATATAGAAATTCTCTTTCTAAGAAGACACAGTTTCGAGCAACAAACACTTTGTTCTCAATTTGGTTGTAAAAGTAATAACCTTTGGTCTTTTTGGATAACTAACAAAGTAGCACTTATCAGATTTGGGTCCAAGCTTATCAGGAAGTAAACGTTTCACATAAGCTTCGCAACCCCTAATTTTCAAAAAAGACAAATTAGGAGCTTTCCCTGTCCACATCTCATATGGTGTCTTTTCAACTAATTTTGATGGACATCTATTTAGGGTAAATGCGGAAAGTTTCGAGAGCATATCCCCAAAAGGATAATGGAAGATATGTGTGACTCATCATTGATCGAACCATATCTAATAAAGTTCGATTTCTCCTCTCGGATACGCCATTCCATTGTGGTTTTCCTGGAGGAGTGAGTTGTGAAACAAGTCCACATTCTATTAGATGGTTATTGAATGTTTGGCTCAAATATTCTCCTCCTCGATTACATCGAAGGGCTTCAATTGTTTTACCAAGCTGATTTTGCACTTCATTATGAAACTCTTTGAACTTTTCAAACGATTCAGACTTATGTTTCATTAGATAAACATAACCATATCTACTATAATCGCCAGTAAACGTGATAAAGTATTGATAACCTCTTCTAGCACTTATGCTCATTGGTCCACATACATTTGTATGTATAAGGCCCAACAAGTCGTTTGCTCTTTCACTGTTACCAGTAAATGGAGCCTTAGCTATTTTCCCATTAAACAAGATTCACATTTTCAAATGATTCATAATCAAATGAATTCAAAAGTCCATCACTATGAAGCTTTTGAATGTGTTTCTCATTTATATGGCTCAAACGGCAATACCAAAGAAAGGTTGGATAAATCTTTTGGTAGTAATGTTGTAAACAAGCATATTTTGGTTAAGAATATAAAATCCATTATCTAATGGACTGCTACCATAGAAAATATCATCACTAACAAATAAACAACACTTATTTTTAATCAAAAAATGAAATCCTTCCAACTCCAAACAAGAAATAGAAATAATACTTATGCTTATAACAGGTACATAATAGCAATTCTTAAGTTCTAAAACTATGACAGAAGGTAAAGACAAATGAAATGATCCTACATCTAATGCAGCAACTCTTGCTCCATTTCCCACGCGCAGGTCCACTTGTCCTTTCTCCAAAGTTCTATTGTTGCTTAGACCCTACATATTTACACAAATATGAGCGCCACAGCTGGTATCCAATACCCAAGAAGTAGAACTAGAAGTAGCAACATTTACTTCGATAACATAAATACCTGGAGAAGAAGTCTTGAAAGTCTTCTTCTTCTTTTTCAGATCTTCCAAGTATTTCTTGCATTTTCTCTTCTAATACCCAAAACCATTACAATAATGATACTTGTCACCACCAGAAGGGCCAGACTTAAACTTACAAGAAGGATCATACTTAGTTGGATTCTCAATCCCACTTATCTTACCCTTTCCTTTGTTTTTACCATGTTTCTTAAACTTTTTGCCCCCTTGCACCATGAGGATATTTGAAGTATTCTTTTTGATGTTTGGTTCAGCAGTTTTGAGCATCCCATGCAACTCAGTCAAAGTCTTTGTCAAGTTATCCATGTTATAGTTCATAACAAACTGATCATAACTTGACGACAATGACTGTAAGATGAGGTCAGTAGCCAACTCTTGGCTGATAGGACAATCTAGTTTGGCCAAGTTATCAATATAACCCATCATCTTAATGACATGTGGACTTACTGGACTGTCTTTTGACAGCTTGCACTGAATGAGAGACTTAACAGTCTGATATCTCTCAGTTTGTGCTTGCTCCTGAAACATTCCTTTCAGGCTAGTGATTATCTCTATTGGCGATTCCACGTTCTCATATTGCTTTTGCAAGTCTGAGTTCATAGTTGCCAATATGAGACAGCACACATCGACCTTATCATTGAAATGATTATTCCAAGCATTTCTCTCTGCATGTGGAGCATTTGTCTTATGTTTTTCAGAAATTTCATTTTTCAAGACATAATCCTTTTTCTCTTGCTTGAGAACAATTCTCAATTTTCGATACCATTCGAGAAAATTCGATCCATTCAATTTTTCCTTCTCAAGGACGGATCTTAATGAAAAGGAACTGTGAGAGTTTGACATAGCTGGTAATCATAAAATAGAGTAAATATTAATATGATGTTCATGAAATTAAGAAATCTTAACAATTAAAAAAACTTGCATTATACTCAAAAATCATATTTTCCTCAAAATGAGTATAATGATCCAAAATCCATATTTTACTAGGATCCAAGTGAGTTTTTGCTCATCGTATGATTGACTAGCTTTTTAGGTAAGCAACTTCATTGATAATTATATCCATTATAATTTTTGGTTGTGGATAATACGATTTATCCAACCCTATGCTTCTAAGGCAAAAACCATTTCGATAGCTTAGTTAAGTAAACCAATATCTTTTCAAATGGTAACCATTACTATCTGTCTCACTCATGTAGTTATAGATACTTTGCTTGGCAAGCCCATCACATAACGAAACGAGCCTTGACAATTGATAAGATTGGAAAGATCTCAAAATACCTAATATTAATTGAGAATAAAATTAATCCATTTTAAGTATATTAAAAATTTATATATAATATAAATTATTAAATATAATTAATATATATCTTATATATACTCTGATTAAAATATTTAATTAAAATTATTTAAAAAATTAAATAAACAATTAATTGTTTACATACTTGATCAAGCAATTAAAAGCCAATATGCATGCAAAAAAGAAAGATAAAATATCTCTCTAGAACGTCTCCACCTTCTCTCTTCATTACTGCCGCACTCCGTTAGACTTCTTTGGTGCCGGCGCTCGGCCTTAGGCCGGCGCCTAGCCTTCTTTTCTTTTGTTTTTTTTTGGCGGTCATGCTCTCTCCTCCTCCGTATATTTCTTTTGGCTTCGACGTTACCGGGTAGATTTCTTTTCCGATGGTCTTTTACTCGCTGGATCCTTCTTTTCTTTTACATGCATGTCGTTGGGGCTAGTAGATCCGTTAGCTCTGGAGTCTCCTTGCCATTAAAGATGTCGTCAAAGTTTCAATTTTGCCTTCTATGGCAGCGTCTGCTCCAGCTTGCTCCGATCTGTAAATTTTCGGTATGCATAAGTCGGGATTTCAACCAAGCCGGTTATTCGAGGTTGTTAACCTTGGTGATGGTGCAGCTTCTCCATAGAAGTTTAGTCTGTGATGATCGTGGCGAGAAGCGAGGATTTCTGGTGATGGGATTTCATGATCTGGCCTCTACCCGTTTAGATTACGCTGTTTGGAGGAGAAAGTTTTTTAATCGGTCATGGGCTTTTTGCTTTACAAGGCCCACATCAAAATAAAGGTTGTATATTAGGCCCGACACATATTTTGGTGTTTGTTTCAAATGATGTTCGTTTCTTTTGTCCTTATATCATTGTCGTATTTTATATTTTATTGAGTCTAGATTTACATTTATGGTTAGTATATGTCCTTCTGATCTCGCCTGTTTTCTTCTGAAAATCAGGGATTTAAAGAAATATATTATGCTTTGTAGTCTAGTTTATGCTAGACTATGTTCTCTTTTTTTGGGAGTTCTTCGTTCTTCCTTATCGAAAGTTCTTCTCTTTTTAGGAGTGTCTTATTACCGTAAACGTGAGGTCAGTTATCCTTTATGGATTTTGTTCTTCCTCGTAATAAAATCTATTTTACTTTGTTTGTACTAGGTTGTATTTTCTTGTTTAATATAATATAATTGACTAAAAAAAGCCAATATGCAAATAAACATTATTGTTTCACACAAAAACACAAAGACGTGTTTGGTCTTTGAGAAAACCAAATTAATTCCACTATCTTCTCTAATAAACAATATTATATTGAATCAAAGTCAAATCTATAGATGATTGAATGACTTCCATATTATTAAAACTAATGTATTCATAATATGCAGCTCTACAAAGAATTGATTTACAGCAAAACAACCCGATAATATGCAAAAGTCAAACCGAGTAATCTCTTAATTAACATATTTATAAATCCAACATTCTCACGAAGTTCTAGGTATTAACACAACTGATAATTCATAATTATCATATCTGTTTTAACAGAGTATTCTATATATCACATATATAAAAACAAATCTAAACCAAAATTATAAATCTATCTCTGATACCACTGTTGAAATTCATACAGATTTATAACGATTTATAAATATAAATTATAAATTCAATTTTTAGGATTCGTGTAAATAATGAATCATATCTTAACTCTTTTTTGTTTTTTGTTGATTAAATGTTAAATTTATTAATCAAAAGATGTTTCTATACAAATAACTTTGAATGAAAGAATAATGATAAAAATTGGGAAAACAAGCTTTTAGGTGTGGAGTGTGCTCGGAGTTGCCTCGTTAAAACCCATTACTAAAAAAACCCGGTGGGACAAAATTAGCAATGGGAAAAAGAGTACAATCCGGAAGCACCACCTGAAAAAGCCATAGAACAAAAGTTGTGTGAAAAAACAATAAATAAGAACCAAAGAGGGAGAGCCGGTTATGTGCGGAAATGGAGATCATTCCATCTTGTAAGAAGCTGGTGCATAGGGGAAGGAGGCTGGTAGGCTAAGCTTTTTATCCGATCACGGACCGTTGTGAGGATGAGTTGCCGGATCTGGTCTTGGCGTTGAAAAGATGTGCCATGTCGTCTTCGGTTCCTTTCTCGCCAAAGATAGTAAATCGTTGATTGAAAACACATTTTGAGTAAGATGCGGTCGGGAGTATTGATTGAGCTATTCCGAAGAGATTGGAGTGTACGAGCCCAGTCTGGAGAGAGATGGCGTCGTAATAGTGTCGAAGTAATGTCCGACCAAATGGTGAAGGAGAACGGGCAGGCGAAAAAGAGGTGGTCACGAGTTTCATCTGGTTCCCTGCATAAGATGCATGGGTGAGCGACTCCCCAAATACGCGTTCTGTCGCCTGTTTGTAACCTGTAAAGAATTGCAAGCCAAGAGATGAAAGCAAATCTGGGGATAGATTGGGCAAACCAAATAAAAGAGTGCCATGTATTTGTAGGGAAAGGTTGACTTAGCTGGCTCCAAGTTGATTTCGAGGAGAAAAAAGGCTTGAAAAGGTTCGGCCCGTGTCGCCAAAGAATGCAATCTTCGTCGCCATCAGGACATGGAAGGGGTAGAGCTACAATCTGATCATGAAGGGCTCTAAGTTGGGCGTTCCGTGGTTGACGTAATCGCCAAGAGGTGGACGTTGCCGCTGCCGCAACCGAGGAATACCATTGGATACCATACTCACGCATACCACGATCACCTACCAAAACATACAAGGGACCCAA
>OVBE01010446.1:0-15011 GCA_900406425.1 Iberis pinnata
ACTAAAGAACAACCTAAAGCTAAGCAAGGAAACAAACTAAAAACAATAGATTAACTTGAAACTTAAAAGAAATCTGGTTTTTACACAAAGAACAAGAAGAAAAAAACTAAGAAATGAAAACCTAAGACAAAAACTAAAAAGGAAAGAAAAACTAAGCTTCTTGCAAATGGAGGCGAATTAGGGCTTTTATAGTGTTCAGAGAAAAGTCCTNATAGTGTTCATAGAAAAGCCCTAATCCGCACTAAAGGCAAAATGCTATTCATTGTCTTGGATCTTGGGTCTTTCTTCAGGTGGTATCCAGATTCGAGTTGGTCGGGTCGGAGCGTGTTTGTCTTCGGGTGGTTGAGTGCACAATCGATCTGTACTAAAGGGTGCATGCTTGGGATCGATCCAGCTTTGTTGCGTCCAAACTTCGTCTAAGGTTGGGATCGATCCCGGTGTTGAGTGCCTGAGATCGATCCCAACACAAGTGAGATCGATCTCATAAGTTGTCTTCTTAGTCCTGCTTTGTCTTTGTGCACTTCCTTGGCTTTGTTTGAGACTTCACCATAAACGTTGGAAACATGACTACGAGATCGATCTTGTTTCATTGCAGAACTGCCTGAGATCGAGCTGGTTTCATTGTAGGATCGATCTGGAGTGTTGTTGGGATCAATCAATTGAGATTGATCCCAAAGGTGCTGAGTGGGATCGATCCTGTTTCGTTGCTGGATTGCCTAGGATCGATCCTGCATTGAGTTGGGAAGGATCTTGCAGGTGCTCGGAGGTAAGTCCAGTCCATTCCAAAGTTGAGTGCTGAGTGCTAAGTCCATTCCAATGTCTAGTGCTGTTTTTCTGAAATTTCTCAAATCCTTCCCTAAAACACCTGAAAGTCCTGAAATCCCTCCAAAATGCGTGCATATGCAAATTCTAATGCAAAAGTCCTAAAAAACTAAACATAGTGAAATCAACCATAAATGTGATGTATGCACGCTTTTAGACCTCGGAATCAATGCTAATTGATAAGTAAAAACCGTGAAAATTCAGAGTCATCACATTCCATCGAGGTAGAACGAGCTGCAAAATTCGTGAGAAATTATTAGATTGGACTCGAGTTTCTAATAAACAGCCAAACTAGGGATTAGTAACATGAAGCTAGTAACGAATTATAGAGTGTTTGTGAGGCTGGTTAAAGCCTCAAGTGTTCCAAGCGTATAAAGACATGCTCCGCCTGCTTAGCTTTCGTGCGAGTACTATAACGGCCAACAATGGATGTGTTATTTGTTGCTGGTAGATCTGTATCCGTGATTTTTCCTTCCTCTTTATCATCATCACTGCTCTCCTTGTTATCTGCAAGAACAAAAAAACGAGACGGTGAGAACGTGTCTATTGCTGCAGGCCCAACTGAGGCAAGCTTAGTAGGCGTTATTGAAGAAGCCCGACTATGTCGTTCCATTCAGAGGTAGCTTGAGTCTCAGGAATACATAATTGAGCTACTTGGGTAGCAATGTCGGGGCCTCGACAGTAGCTGGGAGACTCCAAGTTGGTGTACCCGAGTCATCGAGAAGCTCGATCTCCGTATCGTGAATGTCGTGTGCTGGTGCTGGGACTGGAAAAGAATATGCACGAATAGTAGGATTAATTAGTTCAGTGTACAGTGGAATGGTATCGCTAATGTGGTGATTCGCATCATGTGTGCGGACTGCATTTGCACTATCCATAACAACATCATCTGGGAGTATAACCGAGGCCGCTTGAGTAATAGCAACAGTGCCAAGAGATGGAATGTCAGTAGTGATGATGTTGTCATCAGTTGTTGTGTTATTAGCAGTAACATCCTTAGCTGCCATAGTGTCTTGGGGAGGGTTTTGGTCATTTGTTTGTGCAGTCTCTAATGAGTTGTTATTGTCTTGGGCATTTTTACGCTTGGTTTGTATGACCCCAGCAACGACAAGCTGTGAAACGAGGTGGTAACCATGGGTACGTGACCAAAATTGAAGTTTCAACTCCAGTTAGCTTTATCACGGAAGTTAGCTCATTGTCCAAGTTGACGACAGCTATGACTCGCTCGACATCAAGACGCTCACTTCATTCTGTGTTTGGATGTAATCGCTGGAAGTCACCTACAATATTCCCAAGAAATATTAGACTTGCTTGAAAAAAAGGATAGTCAGGAACGTTCTTTAAATCAACCCATAACGGCATTGATGCGAGGTCAAGTTTTGCTTGGGATTCTGATGGACTCCATTCCTGTACCACAAGTAATATATCACATATATGCCAATATTTCTTTGGCATATGTTTGTGCGCAATTCAGAAGATTCAATACGAAATAAAATAGTATCACTCTTCATAAATTGAACGTCAATCTTAACTTTTTTGCCATCATGATTCCACAATCGTTTAACAGTCGCATGGAATTTCCAATATGTTGCGATTCACCAATGAAGAAACTGACCAAGTACTTGGTCCAAAGAGGTTGTGCATCATCAATGAGATGCTTTGGGACAGTTACAAAAGCTACACCACTGGTGATGTTGATTGACGTTAGTGGAGATAACGAGGAAAGTTTAGAGAGAACAGAGGTAACCGCTCGATTTCATAGAGATGTTGTCGTTGTAGAAGTATGATAGTAGGATTTTTGAAGTCATGAGGTATCAATTCCCCATCATTGTAGGATAGATGAGGTATCAATCCAATGAGGTGTGCACTAACAATCAAGATTGCAATGAATGCTTATAAGTAAAGCTAAACAGTAAAAGGGGGTGGTTTGCTAACATGTTCTAAGTAAAATGAAACATGCTGGAACTAAAAAGAAAGCATAAACAGAACAAGGCGCATAAAAGACTAAGATGCAATAACAGAGTAAAAGTAGAGAAAGTGAAAGATGTAAACAAGTGTAAAGCAGTTCCTGAGGACTAAGGGTAATCAACCATAGATCCATCTGAACCTACCTAAGCACATAACAGACCTCAAACAATAGTGAGCTATCCCTAGACGATAGGTTCATAAGTAACCAAATTTGATTCCTTGATAAATGGAATCAATCTAAGTAATCACCATACCTAACTCCCGTTAACGGTACATTACCTAGAAGGCAATAAGAACCAACCTACCAAAGCAAAAAATCCCCTAGTCATCCAACCCCCTAGGCTGAGATGTATATCCTAAGCATCTAGGGTGTTACATAAGGATAGACTAATCTATGAAATCACCATGATCAGACATTCCATTGAACACTTTTTGAGCGCTAGAGTGTCCAAGATCAGATTTTGATTGGCGTGAAAGAAACCAGCACCAAGCACAATAAAACATAAGTGATGTATATTCAAACAAGCTTAGGTGCTTAAAGTGAGATCATGACATCAACCCTAGTCTACCCCATCCTCAGGAACTTCAGAAAACTCTTCACTACTCAAGCAAAATGAAAACAGGAAAAATAGAGATGACAACTTCAAAGCTAAACATGATGATCTAAGGTTAAATTATTGAATAACAACAAGAACAGTAAGAACTCAAACCAAGAAAAGCGAGAACAAAAATGAAACAGTAACTACCCAGAAAATGATCAAAGCTTAAAACGAAAGATTAAAAACGAAAATGAAAGATCAACATGCACCAGATAAACAACAACCTAAAGATAAGCAGGAAAGTAAAGGAAAAACAGTTGATTAGCATAAACTCAAAAGATTTTGGGTTTTTACAGCTACGAACATCAAGAACAACAAGGGAAATGAAAGCTTAAGACAAAAACATAAAAAGGAAAGAAAAACAAGACTTGGTAGAAAGGAGGCTCTTGAAGGCTTTTGTAGTGTTAAGAGAAAATCCCTAAATCGCACTAAAGACAAAAACTAATCATTGGCTCGGATCTTGATTCAGGTCCACTTTGGAATTAAGTTGGTCGGGTGGGAGCGTGTGTGACTCGAGTTGAGAAGAATGCGAGATCGATCTGAGTTGGGGATGCTTGAATGGAATCAATCAAAATTTGAGCTTGAGATCGATCCAGCCTTTAGAGTGGAGATCGATCCAGCTGCTGCGTGGCTTAAACGTGGGATCAATCCAGAAGTTGGAGTGGGGATCGATCCAGCTCCTATGTGGCTTGAACGTGGGATCGATCCAGAAGTTGGAGTGGGGATCAATCCGGTATGAAGAGGATATCATTTCAGGCAAACACCTGAGATTGATCCAGACAAACACCCAAGATCGATCCAGGTGTAAACCTGAGATTGGTCCAAGCTTGTCCTGAGATCGATCCAGGCTTGCTCTGAGATATATCCAGTTGTTGTAGTGAGATCGATCTAGGATCGATCCAGTGTGATGCTTGGAATCGATCCAGTCTTGTGTTGAGGTCGATCATGTTGAGTGCTAGTCCATTCCATGTTAAGTGTTGGTCCATTCCATGTTAAGTGCTGCTTTTCTGAATTCTCATAAAATCATCCTAAAAACTCTTGAATGTCCTGAAAAATCTCCAAAATACGTGCATATGCGAATTCTAATGCAAAAGTCCTAACAATCACAAACTTACTGAAATCAACTATAAATGTGATGTATGCATGCCTAAAGACCTCAGAATCGATGCTAAATGACATGTAAAAACCATGAAAATTCATAATCATCAACTCCCCCAAACTAAATCCTTGCTTTCCCTCAAGCAAACAATTCAGAAGTCTGGGAGTGAGGTTTGAAAGTGGGAACTCAGAACCAAAACATGCTGCTAACGCATGTAATATTAATGTCCTGGTTACTAGTTCTAGAATGCAGTCCTAAGCACATCCTACTTAAAACTTTAGTCATACTCATCACAGTTCATCACAGACCAATCCCAACTTCCAATTTGTCTGCTCCTTTAGCATTCATTAATCAGGAACCATGGATCAATTCATGGGCCTTCAATGAACTCATTTGGTCAAGGACATGTTAAGGAGTAAAGATGACTCTTCATGCAATGGTTGATAATTCTGAACAAGGGTTCTCTCAAAAGGGAATGAGGTTTAGCAAAAGGCTAAAGGTAGGAACACTTAGATGCATACAGAAGTAGAACCCCATTCTACCCAGTAAGGACCTAGTTCTACCCTTTTGAAACTCAAAGTGATCATACCCATTCACATTCCCCCTTTTCATCCTTTTATTTGTTACACTTAGGAGAGACTTCCTTCTTAGATGTTGCTAGCTATTTCAGGAACTTACTTACTTAAAACACTTATGGCCTTAGACCTTTTTTTGTACACTATCCTTTGGGTTTTACCCCTTTTGAATTCATTGTCATATGTCTTTTCTAATTTTGCACTAGCCATACTTCTTTTTCATACCATTGTTCCCCCAAACTTTTCACTAGCATATTATGATTCTTTTTCCATTTCTCTCCTAAGGTTCTTTCTTAATACTTCCCTTTTTACCAACTACCAATACCCTTTCATTTGTTTCCACTCAAAACAACATTCAAAATCGAATCCCACCTAGTCCTATCTAGTCCAAAAAGCGTGGACTAGAACTACATGAGACCTTATTCCTTGTCAGTTCGAACCTAACACGTTCTACCAAGCTCATTCCATAAAAGTCCTGCCAGTCAGTATTAAATTCAGAGTTTGAAAGAAGGCAAGGTTCAAAGGTGGGGATTCTACTTGGGTTAACAAGAGTGTTAAAAGGTAGAAGATAACCCAAATATGTATATATTATCCATGAGTTCATATTCAACACACAAACATGATATTTATACATTCAAATTAAAAATCTAATAGATAGGAACAAACTTCAAATCTCAGCATGCTTCATGAGGCAAATGATCATGCAAGTTCACATTCCAAGCAAGGTGAAGTTTTACTTCAGAAAAATTTAGGATGCATTAGACAACTAACAACCAGGGCATTAACATTTTATGAGAACACAACATACTTACAAGGTTATCATCTTCCTAGTTCCCTATGCATATGCAACTTACATGACAATGCACCACCCTATATGCAACTACAATGACACTCTGTTTTTGAAGAAGGATTCTTGGAAAAAAAATTTCAATTTTGTATGGTTTTTCAGATGCTAATAGATGCTATGTAGATGCAATGCAAAGTGGAGACAAAGGAACAAACAAGGAAATTTCATTAATAGCAGGTCCTCCGAATCCTCGCCCAAACCTGAATTACACAGTCTCTGTGTAAACCAAATTCAGGGTTGGACTCAAGGAAGGACAGGATAGTGAAAACAGAGAAACATTTTAAACTTAGATAACAGACAGGAGCAACAATCAAACACAACAGACATGAGATAAAGCATATTTGACGGATTATACAATGAATGAGGGTATTGGGATGGACCTCAGTTACCCCATTCATCTAGGTAAAGGCTCGAAAAGGAGTCCACATGAGGTCCCATGGGTGTCATCTGTGAGATGATCGCCCTTAAGTCGTAGATGTCATGGAAGAACTCGAGGTTCTGGTCTCTATCAAAGGCGGTCCAGCTGAGCTTGGGGAGTAAGAAGACCCCTTGCTTGTTGAATACCAGCTGGAACAAATAGCATAATTAGGTGTTCAAGCTCCTCACTATGAACCGAATTTCCGTTAAGTAATCCATGTCCATCAGTTTTGATGGGTAAGTGCGTCCTCCAGGTCGTATCCGATATCTCTTGAAGATCGGTGTTATCCACCCTCCGATGCTGAGTTCGGGTCTCATCCGTCCTCCTATCCCGCAGTTGGGGTTCTTGTATGTCAGCAGTTGTTCCAGAAATAACTTGAAAGGGAAGGGTCTTCGTCGAGCTAGGTATGGAAACAGGTTCTGGTTATGCAATGAGTTGCGGATTCGATAAGCGACACCCAAGCGCAGGTACTTGAGTTCTTCAACAATTATGATGTTAGTGTCCGTCCTTGCATAGAATGAGTTAGCTAAAATATGTTGCACATATCTAACCGCTGCGTGGCGGATGCTAGCACTTTTGGTCCGTCCGTGTTGAAAACCGTCCACTACTATTTCATTCCAAACAAACTCTACTTACTCCTGAGCATTTTCGAATTCATTTGGTTGATGTTTTATGCACATAAAACCGTAGATTCCCCTTAGATCCCCGAAAGTGACCTTCTTGGTTTTCCCATTCAAGGTTTTGAAGGTTATAAAACCTCCAAAAAGATCATCAACTTCATCATCAACAAAACAATAGGTGACCTCCAAGGATACTAGGAACATGCAGGTTTTCTCCTAGTATGCTTCATGGTTATGGGTGACCATGGTTGATATCATCATCATCCCCAATATGTCTTGGACTTCTTCTAGGATACCAAGGGTTCTCATAGTCTCCGTATCAGGAAACCTGGGTCCCGTGAAGTCTAATTGCATCAATCTCTCATAGATTTCTTCAACCGATTGTCTCTTTGAGCTGCTGGGCATACCACCGTGTGACATAGTGTTCCTGAAAAAGGTAAGTAGCAAAATTTTCAGAGAGATCAACAACCTTTTTAACATTTTTAACAAACATCAAGACTCAATTGCAACTAATGGAGAGTTAATTCGATGATGGAGTGAGCATATTTTCGAGCAAAAAGAAACAAGTTCAATCTTTTCGAAAAAATGAGTTCATCATGCACATTTGTAACTCCCATCCGATTTTCAAACTTTGATAAAATCGATTTCCGAAAAATTCAGCCTTCTATTAAGTAAGTAGGTTCAAACCCGTAAGAGATGCTTAGAAAAATTTAGAAGCGAAACCAAGTTGATGAAGCTTGTTATCCTATGAAATCAAATTGAAAAGCTCTAGAAGTTGCAAGTGTTGAGAGATATTTTCTCAAGCAAGTTTAAGTGTAAAAAGAAAAAGGATGAGAGACTCCCTAAAATAGGCTCCTTGGATCGATGGTTGATGCTTGTTGGTTGAAGAGTGGTGATGATAAATCATGTGGATGGAGATCAAAGATGGTGTATGTGGAGGAGGAGTAAATAAGGGACATTGGGGGTGTGGGTGTGTAAGGGAATCTTGGAAAGCTTGAGTGGACATTACCTTGAGTAGTGGATGTGTAAGAGAAGTGATGGAGTGAGGCGATCTTTTGTCCATCGGGTAAAGGAGGTTAGTGGGCAAGTGGAGATGATCCTTTGTCCTTGAGTGAGAAAGGCTTGGTTCGATTTCAACAATACTCCAAATGGTTTGAATGGGCCCCCTTGGTTCGATCACAACTTCATAGAATGACTTGGTGATGGCTCGAGCACATAGATTGATCTTGGTGTTAAGGTGGGGATCAATCCGACGTTGAAAATGGATCGATCTAGTGTCGAAAGTGGATCGATCATGTGTTGAGTGTCTGGATCGATCCATTGTTGAAAGTGGATCGGTCACGACCATGTTTTGGATCGATCTGTGGTCCAATGGAGTGTTGTGCATGGATCGATCCAATGGCTTAGTCACTTATCGAGTGATGGCTCAGTCACAATGTGTTTGTTGCAGCTTTTCCATATCCCATTTTTCTCCTCCTTGAAAGATTCCCAAAACTCATTCCATAAGTGCCTAAAAAACCAAAATCAATTTAAAACTAAGTTGCATTAAACCAAGTACTGAAATTTAAAAAGCATTGAAATTAAAATATATAAAGAGATGGACATGGCACTTCCTCCCAAGTGAGCTTGTTTTAGGTCACTAAGCTTGATTTCCTGTTTTTATGATTAGCGACCTTGAGATGGTTCTCCGAAAAGAACCAACGTCTTTTCTGAGAAAGCTCTTTTATCAACGTTTTGATCAACCTTGTGGTTCAACTTTGGTTGTTCATTAACTTTTACAGCAAGTATAATGTCTTCACCAAAAAGTATTTCTTTGATCATGAAGATATTTGTACATAGTGGATCCGCATTCTCCAGATGATACTTGAACCTTTTGTTGCGCAAAAACACTTGGTCCCCATTCTTGATTCCAAATATTTCGCGGAAGTTGGAGTGTCCGAAGATTGTTTCCGAGGTGGTGTAAGTTCAGGTTGAGGTTTGAACTCATGACTTCCTTTTCCTGGATCCTTCAGGTTGTCTTCAGATCTTGACATTACCAATGTCCTGATTTTCTTCAACTCCACAAAAACTCCTTTATCTGGTTCCTTAATAAGCTTGAGACCTTCATGGTGCATTCCAAACTTTGTTAGTTCCTGTCCCAATCCATCTTCAACTGCTTCACTGCATGAGTACCCATTCTTCGGATTTTCTTCATTCAGTTCCTTCACAAAGAATAGCTAACTTTGGATAGTGAGATTCTTAGTTTTGGTCCTGATGTTGAAAATTATTTTTGGACATCTTCCTGCATTCAACTTAATGTGACTTTCCTTGATGTTGATTACAGCTCCAACCGTTGCTAGGAACGGTCTTCTAAATATTAATGGATTCTTAGGCTCTTCATCCATCTTCACTACCACAAAGTATGTGAGTATTGTTGCATCTTTGATCTTGATAGGTAAACCTTCCAAGATGCCAACAAGATTCCTAACCGATATGTCCGCCATCAACAAAGTTATGTTGGAAGCTTTGAACTTGTCAAATCACACCTTCCTGGCAGTGGACAGAGGCATTAGGTAGGTAGCTGCTCCCAAATCACATAGGCATTCGTCAAAAGTCAGGGATCCTAGTGAGCAAGGCAAGGTGAATGAACCAGGATCCTCTTGCTTCGTTGTTATCAAGGCATTGCGCTGTTCAGATGGTTACAACACTTCCTGAGTTATCTCTTCCTTCATAGGTTTCTCAAATACATATGGGTATTTCGCCATGATCTCTTTCTTGAAACGTGATGAAAATGGCAGTCTTGGGACATAGGGTGGTGGATCATAAGGTTTTGCAATCTCTTTTGGAGTAGGTGACTTCTCAATAGTCTTTTTAACAGGAACATACTCTTCATAATCCAGAGGTGCATCTAAGTTTGAACTCAAATCCCCCCAACTTGAACCACACTTTCCTCAGTGCAAATAAGAGGGTAAGATTGGAGTGGGAATAGCAGTTGTCTGCTGGAGATAGATGGCATTGATGTTAGTATATTCCTTTGGGTTCTGCACAGTCTTTCCTGGGACTTGACCATTCGTAGAAGCAGAAGTGGATGCGGTCTTTTCTTCAAGAGTAGTGACCCTAGAGTTGAGAGTTTCAAGCTTCGAATAGACTGCACCGAATGAAGTAACATCTTGTGTTGGATTTCACCAAATTTCTTTGATGTCTCTAGTGCATAATTGGCTTGACCTTGAAGAAGCTGCTGTAAAGGTTGAGCAGGAGGTTGGTTAGATGCGAAACCAGGAGGTGCACCAGTAGGTTGTTGTTGTGGTTGTTGAAAACTATTTTGGTGTTGCTGCTTTGGTAGGTAACCACTGTTCTGATTATAGTTGTTGAAGGGTTGAGAGTTATTCTGTTGTTGAGGTGGGTACACTTGGTCTTGTGGGTTAGCAATGTTGTTGCTTCTATAAGAAAGACCAGGGTTGTTGGAGTAATTGAAGTACCCCTTGTTGTAACTCTCTTGGTTCTGCACATAACACATTTCTTCTTGTTGTTGAACTTCGGCAGCTTGAATCTGAAGTTGTTCTTCATCAGAGATGAATTGAAACTGATGTTGTTGACCCAGGAGTAACCTGTCCAACTTTTCATTGAGTGCTTTGATATCCTTCTTTGTGCTATCATCAGAAGCAGAACTACCTCAAGGTCTTCTGTCATAGTACTCACTGTAAATCCCATCTGATTGGGCAAGGTTTTCTACTAACTCCCATCCTTCATCCACACTTTTGTTGAGGAAGTTCCCATTGCTTGCTGTATCGAGCAACATTCGAATCTTGGGTAAAGCACCTCGATAGAGGGTGCTGAGTAGGGAAGCTTTGCTGAATCCATGATGGGGGCATTTCATTGTGTAGTTGTTGAAGCGCTCCCATGCTTCAGAGAAGGTTTCAACATTCTTCAGTGCAAAGCCTAAAATGTCATTCCTCAGCCATGCTGTTCTGGAAATTGAGAAGAACTTTGCAAGGAATGCCTTCTTGCAGGCATCCCAAGTTGTGATGGAGTTTCGAGTGACTTCTCCCATTGGTGTGCCTTCTCCCCCAAAGAGAAAGGAAAAATTCATAGTTTGAAAGCGTCCTCACTCACACCATTTATCTTCGTGAGGCTACAGAACCGATCAAACTCGTCAAGATGACCGAGTGGAACTTCCATTGGTAGACCGTGGAACTTTTTGCTCTGCACCATTGCGATCAGACTATGCTTGATCTCGAAGTTGTTGTTTTGAACTTTAGGTGGATTGATTCCATGTCTGATGGTGTGAGTGTTGGGGTTGTCACCATCACCTATAGTGTGTTGGTTGTCTTGTTCAACGTTGTTCGCCATTTGTAAGTCCAACCTTCTCAAGTGTTCTGCACGTTCGTGTTCATGTCTTGCCCGAGAGTGTTCCCGTTGAAGAAGCTTTGATGTCGTCAACGAGAGGAATCAAGTATGTTGGCCCTCTGCTTCTCAGGTTCATACACTGCTAAGAAGGTACCTGAAAAGAAAGTAAACAAAGGTAAATAGGTAAGTTAAACAGTAAAAGATGCTTGATCTCAAAAGGTCCAAAATCCATAATGTAGAAACAACACCCAAATGGCAATGACACCAAATTGATAGTAGGATTTTTGAGGTCCTGAGGTATCAATTCCCCGTCATTGTAGTATAGATGAGGTATCAATCTAATTGGGTGTGCACTAACAATCAAGATTGCAATGAATGCTTCTAAGTCAAGCTAAACAGTAAAAAGGGGTGGTTTGCTAACAGGTCCTAAGTGAAATGAAACATGCTGGAACTAAAAAGAAAGCATAAAGAGAACAAGGAGCATAAAAGACTAAGATGCAAAAATAGAGTAAAAGCAGATAAAGTGAAAGATGTAAACAAGTGTGAAGCAATTTCTAAGGACTAATGGTAATCAACCAGAGATCCATCCCAACCTACCTAAGCACCTAAAATACCTCAAACAACAGTGAGCTATCCCTAAATGATAGCTTTATAAGTAACCAAGTCCAATCCCTTGAAAAATGGAATCAATCTAAGTAATCACTAGACCTAACTCCCGTTAATGGTACACTACCTAGAAGGCAATAAGAACCAACCTACCAAAGCCAAAAATCCCCTTAGTCATCCAACCCCCTAGGCTGAGATGAATATCCTAAGAATTTAGGGCGTTGTGTAAGGATAGACTAATCTCTGAAATCACCTTGATCAGATATTCTATTGAACGCTTTTCGGGCGCTGGAATGTCCAAGATCAGATTTTGATTGGCGTGAAAGGAACCAGCATTAAGCAAAATGAAACAGAAGGGATGTATATTCAAACAAGCTAAGGTGCTTAAGGTGAGATCATGACATCAACCCCAGTCTACCCCATCCTCAGGAACTTCAGGAAACTACTCACTACTCATGGAAATGAAAACACGAAAAACAGAGATGACAACTTCAAAGCTAAACATGATGATCTAAGGTTAAACAGTTGAACAACAGCAAGAACAGTAAGAACTCAAACCAAGAAAAGCAAGAACAACAATAAAATAGTAACTACCCATAAAATGATCAAAGCTTAAAATAGAAGATTAAAAATGAAAATGAAAGATCAACATGCACCAGATAAGCAACAACCTAAAGGTAAGCAGAAAAGTAAAGGAAAAACAGTATATTAGCATAAACTTAAAAGATTCTTGGTTTTTACACCTAAGAACATCAAGAACAACAAAGGAAATGAAAAACTAAGACAAAAACCTAAAAATGAAAGAAAAAAAAGAATTGGTAGAAAGAAGGCAATTTAGGGCTTTTATATGTTCAGAGAAAAACCCTAAATCGCACTAAAGATAAAAACTAATCATTGGCTCGGATCTTGGGTCAGGTCTCCTTCGAAATTGAGTTAGTCGGGTCATAGCGTGTTTGACTCGAGTTGAGAAGAGTGCGAGATTGATCTGAGCTGGGGATGCTTGAATGGGATCGATCCAAATTTGAGCTTGAGATCGATCCAGCCTTTGGAGTGGAGATAGATCCAGCTGCTGCGTGGCTTGAACGTGGGATTGATCCATAAGTTGGAGTGAGGATCGATCCAGCTGCTACGTGGCTTGAACTTGGGATCGATCCGGTCTGAAGAGGAGATCATTCCAGGCAAACACCTAAGATCGACCCAGACAAACAACCAAGATAGATCCAGGTGTAAACCTGAGATTGATCCAAGCTTTTCCTGAGATCAATCCAAGCTTGCTCTAAGATCGATCCATGTGTTGGAGTGAGATCGATCTGGGATCGATCCAGTGTAATGCTTGGAATCGATCCAGTCTCGTGTTGAGGTCGATCCAGTTGAGTGCTAGTCTATTCCATGTTAAGTGTTGGTCCATTTAAGTGCTGCTTTTCTGAATTCCCACAAAACCATCCTAAAAACTCTTGAAAGTTCTGAAAAATCTCCAAAATCCGTGCATATGCGAATTCTAGTGCAAAAGTCCTAAAAAACACAAAATTACTGAAATCAACTATAAATGTAATGTATGCACGCCTAAAGACCTCATAATCGATGCTAAATGACATGTAAAAACCATGAAAATTCAGAGTCATCAAAATACCGGACGCTGCTCCTGGTGGTACCAGCGACGCCGTCGTCATCTTCCCCGGTGGCCAAGGCCGGCGGAGTTTATTGGAAAGGAAGCTATTTAAGGAAAATCTAGAGTCGCCCGTATCGTCGCCTTTCACCAAGTGTTGAGAAATAACCTGCCTTATTCCTTAAGCAACAACCTGTAAAACTCAAGCATAACCTTTCAAGAAGAACTAACAATCGCAAATATCCAAATCAAACAAGAAACTAAGAATCACACAACAAGTTTGTTCACCCAGTTTGGGAGCTTATGCTTCCCTACGTTTGGGCCGACGATTTTCCTCGGAATTCACTAAGATGAAAAAAACTGCCGAAATACACACCTGATTGTTTACCGGAAAACTCACACCTGAAATTCCCAACTGATCTCTAATTCAAGAACACTTCTCTTGATGTTGAAGAAGACTAAAACGACAACATTCAATACCAAGGCAACTTAAAGTAAACCGAAAATCAATTTCTTGACCCTTAACCAAGCTTGAAACATTAAAACCAGCTTCTGATTTTAGCCTTGAACCAGTTATTGATTTAAAGCTAAAATTCTCCTAATGATTTTATCAACCATAATCCAACAATAAAGAAAATTACAGTCACATACATTGAGTAAACAGATGAACATGCCGGGTGTGTCGACCACGAAACAAGGCATTGACTATCATATCAAAATTTGTACTAAATAAGTTGTCAAGATATTAACTGTACCGTACAGATGCTGATACATCATTTTGATGAATTTGCTTAAGCTTATACATTGCTAACAATCTGAAACCTTACTGGACCAAACAAAGGGTGCAAATATAATTGAAAATGATAAGTATAATTGAAAATGACACAGATATTGATAAGTATAAATGTATAATAAAAGTTAACACATGGATTACTATATCTCATTATATAATAATTTTAAGACTATTTTGAATAAAATTTCTCAAGTGTTTTCTTGCTCTGATATCATGAAAAATTCTGTATTATTTCATATCAAAATCTCAAACTCACAAATAAAAAGTTCTTTAAGTATTTATATCTAGGAAAATTCTAAACTCATGCAAAATAACATTAAGTCCATAACATATAAAACCATATATATCTTAATACTCTTTTTTTTTTTTCCCTGTGTGTCGATGCTGTTGTTTCTCCGGCGTGCATGTTCACGGCTGGAGATGGTGGCTCAGGGTTATCCTACACAATCTAAGGACTAAGGTTTTTAAGTTGGGCTAATATTGTGCCCATTGTAAATTTATAATTAAACGTGGCCCACTTGTGAACCCTTCCAACTTGTGTTTAGAGATTTTAGTTGGTTATTATTTTAGACTAAGCTTTGGAATGTATGGATTTTATTTTTTGGATGTAGGTATGCCAATTAAATTTGAAAACTAACCTAATAGTTTGTTTAAGTGCAAATGTTCTAGTAACCACATTTTGCATATATATCAAGAAGGTTTGGCCTTGGATATTACTCGAATTAATATATA
>OVBE01010447.1:0-12388 GCA_900406425.1 Iberis pinnata
AATAGTTGAGCCCAATATCTGAATTAAAACTATAAAACGCTTTATAATCCATTGGGCATTTAATAACAATCGAACCCAATGTCAATGAATATAAAGGGACCGACTACTTATTCAGTTATAAAAGCTTTAATTTATAAAAAGTTATTTGGGCCTCAATTTTATTTAAAATATTCTTATGGTCCACTTTTGAATTATTTTGTATATTACCGATTTTTAAATATCTATACTATTAAAGCTTTAAAATCTTATTATAAAGTTAACAACATAATATTATATATATATTTCAATTTTTATATATATTTATAATGTAATGTTTTCAAGTTTTATGTTCAGAAAAAGCTATAATATTAATTAATATATATATATAATTTATTAGAAATTACTAAAATAATATTTCTATAAATATTAATATATTGTTAAAATTAAATAAAATGAATTTTACTATATTTCATCGGTTTGGACATATTAGTGAATTTGCAATATTAACAATTTTTTTTCAAAATTATGATTTATCATTCATCAAAAAATTAAATAATTTTAAACTTACAAATCTTTTAGTCGATTTATGCATATAGATTTAATCTAGATTTGGAAAAAAGAGATTACCAAAACAATATTTGGATCTAAGATATCTGAGATCGAAATACAAACTTACCATATTTGTTGATTCACCATTAGTATGAAAAACATGCATAAACGAAAAAAAAATAGAATTTCGATTATGCAAAGGAATTTATCAGATACAAAACGATCTACAAAATCTTACCATTATATGACAGATTTCCTAACAGAATCCATTTTAAGACAATAAAAATGATACATAAACAAGAAATCGACATTTTCACATTTGAAAGTTGAGAACAAGCAGAAGGAAAGTATAAGGTTTTTTTTTTCTTTCACCTAATGGTTGTCAGTTTCAACACACCCCAAAAATATCTTCATCTATTTTGGGTCAGGTTGGACTTTATGTAAAAAATATTTAATCAACTGGGTTCTAAAATTAAAACTTTGGATTTCTCAGTAAATCGAGCCCAATCTATATTATAAATTCATATCAAATTCTATTTATTTAAGCCGAGCCCACATTTAGTTATGTTTAAAATTTCTATTTAAAATTTAAATATATAGTTGTATTATTAATCGTATTAAAATTATAGCAAATTTTATTTAAAAGATAAATTTACCATTTAAAGTTTTATATTTTATTTTGATATATCTTCTATCTATTAAATAATCTAACATTTAAAAATAAAACAAGTATTAAAATTAGTGTTTTGGGTTTTTTTGGTTTTAACCATCTATATTATTAGAGTAAAAAATAAAACATGAATGAAATAAAATAAATTAAAATTAAAAGTATTTATATCTATATATTTATGAAAAAGCCAAATATATAAAATTTTAACACAACAATTGTTATAATATAATTATAGTATACAATTCACATTATATATTGTATAATATAACACAAAATTTTAAATTGTAATGAAAACAATTAGTAGAAGAGAAAATTGGGTAATAGGATATTTAAAAGTTTTTAATTTTGCTAAAAGAGTACTTTATAATAGTCTTTGTATTTATGTACTTTTTTGTTTCGTGAATGATGAATGTGAATGTTCATGTGAATGATGAATGTTTTATGTGAACGGTGAGTTGTTTGTGTGAACGATGAATAATTCATATGAATGAAAAAATACATATTTTCAAATATAAAAAAATAAAAATACCTATTTTCAAAAATTTAAAATAAAGATACCTACTTTCTAATTTAAAAACAAAAAATACCCAATATACAAAATTACTCTTAATAAAATATATCATTCACATTAAATATAATATAAGACATATATAGTAAAATAAAATTAAAATTTATTGTGAAAGAAATACTTTCGCCGCGAGTGACCTACTAGTAATGCAATGGTATTAAAATATGTGTGATTAAGGATAAATGACAGTGATCATGTGCCCAAGTGTGATATAAGAGACAAAGTATTCAAGACACTCTACGTGGAACAGGGTTAAGATAAGAAGGGCTTAATAGTCTTTGTGCTTACTCTGTTATCTCCTCTGCTTCGCTTCTTTACCGCATTTGAGATATCTCATATTAGCCCTACCACTCTTACAAAATATCTCTAGAAAATACTAATCTTTGACTGTGATTAGACATCTCTAGTCATATTCTAATTAGTAAATCATTTTTTTATTAGTTTCTTGACTTAAACAAACTTCATGACAGTTAATATTACAAGAAAACTAAATATGTTTAACATAAAAAGCGAATATATCAGAATACTTTTCGACGTTAAAGAAAGAAGCATTAAAGAAAGATGTCAGAACAAAAAAGAAGAAGAAAGGAACAATGCATAAAAACTACTTTAGCAATTACTATTGAATAAAAACAAAGAAGTGCAGTAGAAACAGATCCAAAAAAATTACGCAACTAGTGTTGTCATGGGTCATTATCATCATCAAAAATCTATTACGCAAACTATATTCATCTAAATGACTTAAAAGTCCCTCAGATAAAGGTGTGTTTTCGTATTTTTCTGACGACAAACTTAGATTCCAAACTAAGGGCAAAAGCGTAATTTTTTAACCTCAGTCGTTCTTGAGCATCTCTCTGTACCTTAGAAACGATTTTAGCCTCTGTAGCTTCAGCTCCTGTTTAAACTTGTTGATGAAATCGGAGGCTTTATCGTCTACACCTTCTTCTCCCTCTCCGATAGACGTCGTTCTCTCCACTCTCGTTGTCTCCGGCCTCCTCATTTCCACTGCTTCAATCGTCTCTTTCTCTTCTTTCCCGATGTATCCCATCACAGGTTTCTCGCTAGCTGATTTCGTCAACTTCTTCACTGTCTTCTTCTTCTTCTTCTTCGTCACCGGTTTACTCGATTCCGACTTTGTCCTCACCGGAATATGCTCTTCCATGTTTGAAACTGGCTCGGATCTGTACAAAGTTGGAAACTTTATGGATTTTACCCGCTGCAATATTGACGGAGCTCCGGATCTTGGTTCGGTCGGGTTTTCATCTTCTGGGATCTTGGAGATGTCGACCCGTTTCATCTCATCTGCTCGGCTCTGTACCTCATAAGCAGCGTAATCGCCTTCAGAATTATGCTGTGGGAACTTGAAGTAAGGCACGTTGATGGATTTGACCCTTTCAAGGAGAGAAGGAGGCGGATTCTGGTTAGGATCCGACTCGTATGAATGGATCTCGTGTTCTGGAGACGTATAATTGTAGAGATGGAAGTTAATGGACTTGACTCTGTCTATGAGTGAAGGAGCTCTACCAAACGGCGCCTGAGGATGGGCTTGACCCGACCCGAAACCATTCTGATGCGGATGGTGTTTCTTTGAACCGGAACCGAACCGGTTAGCGATGAAGATGGTGGCGATGGTGAAATTGAGGAGGAGGAAGAGAGTGGTCGGAGTTAACCAGTTGGCCAGGTTTGTGAGTTGCTCCATAATTGTGTGTCGCTCAGTGAAAGATGACCATATGGATAATATTTATATTAGATTTTTTTGTCTTCTTTTAATTAATTAATTAATTAATTAATAAGCTCTGCGTAAGATTTTTTTTTTTTTTTTGACTTATTTTGCATGATGTCGTTTAGAAGAAAAACATTCTTTTTTTCTTCTTTTGTTTCTAATGGTTATAGAAAACAAACACTTTCTTAAAGTCGAACTTCTTTCAGATTTATTTTATTAGTAATTTAGTACCTTGATTTATATTTAATGCTACTAACAAATGTTATTTATATTAGTCTATAAAAGAGTTAAATTGCTAAAAAGTAAAAACATTAGACTATAGCTTTGGAGAATAGTACATTATAAAATTAAACCCAATTTTGGACTACATAATCATGACGTCTGTTGTATATTCGCCTTGATTAATAAGTTAAGGTAGGCTACAAGCTCCGGTGGATGTTCAATTATTCGATTTAGTTAGGGTAGATTTTTTTAGTTATGGTTCTTTTGGTTCTTTCAATATATGATTTATGTAGAAACAATTAGAAAATTGCTTTCGTTCGATTCTAGATCAGTTTGCTTTGAATTTAAAGTTTTAGAACTATTTGAGAACTGATAATTTAACTGTTCTGGTTTGGTTCAGATATTTTACCTAAAAATAACCAAAAATACTGGAAAAACCGAAAATATTTAAAATATCTAAAATAAAAAATACCTAAAAAACTAATATGAAAGAACCGAAGATATCTAAAATATTCGAGACTAAAAATGCACAAAATACCAAAAATACCAAACATAATAAAAAATATCCAAAAATTGGTAAGACGGATATACATTTATGATTTTTCAATATAATTAACACTAATTTTATATATTTGGTTTCGACGAAACCGATATTCATGATTTTTAATAAGATAAATTATTCAAATAATTTAAATTGAGATTTGGTTCCGCGTAATTGTAATTATGCCCTCCAAGTATGAACAAGTTTTTTTGGTCAACGAATAATCTAGTTTTTAAATATCAATTTGTATTATTTAATGTGGGCTTTTAGTTGTTGGAGGGCCCATATCAGTTTTCAGTCGACAAGAGTCTTCTTCGTCCGTGGGACTTACGATGTCGACGATCACGACGTTTCTGGAGTTCAGCTTCAGGTTAGTGTTATTCTATTCCATTTTGTGCGATTTCTATACTTTTTTCTTGTAGATTTTCTATTGATGCTAAATATCAGATGCAGAGATCTTTTTGCATTTAACTGTAGCGTATTTAGGTATATCATTGAGGATACATTACAGTTTTAAGAGCTCGAATTTACTTCATTACTATACATAATTGGTTGAAAACTTCTAAGGATTGATAAAGTAAGTGAAAACTTTGAGTTTGATCTAATTGTTTAAGCATTTGACAATAATTGAGATGAAGATATAGAAGAAATTGTTGTGGACACTTGCAGGAAGTTAATAGGCATGATAGGGATAATTTTTCATCCATTTGAGCCAATATTTTTCAGTATATATGTATGTACACATAATCTGTTCTTACAATCACTTGCATAGGCGTAAATAAACAGCTTTTATCCTGAAAAAATGGGATCAGAAGCTAAGTTTTTGCCTGTTCTTTTGACAAGAGAGATTCCATTGGGGTCACCACCCCACTCTTCTAATACGACCACGAGGTTCTTAGTCGGCTTCAGCCATGAACGAGGCACATGGTACCTGCAAAAAACAAGAGAACTCAATGATAATCAAGCCTGTGAATCAGAATTGGTCTAAAGAAGAAGAAGAAGTTGGGCAGTTTTCCTCACCATCTTTGAGAAGCTTCTCCACAGTTACTCAAACATTTCTTCTCGGTGTAAGTTCCAGCATAGTTGCAGCGTTTGCAGTTCCCACGAGCTGTATAAGCAGGCCAGTGGCGTCCAATGTTCTGGCCATTAATCCAAACTTGGCCTTTCCCCATTGTGTTCATGTCCAATGCCAATGGATCATTGCCTGTTGGTGTGTCAAAAGTAGACTGCAAAAACATAAAGAATCCACCCCATTACTTTCAGTTACTTTGTTGTAAAGCATGATTGATCAATTCTGTTTTTCTTACCTTATACCAGGTCAAGGGTTGCTTTTTGGCTACCAGTGATCCTCCTTTCCATTCCACAGTGGAACTCCCGGTGACTGTATGAAGGCTTAGTGCTTCACCCATAGTACCAATCTGCTTATATTTCAAAAGAACACATGTTTCTTTCTTTGTTATGATGGTCAATGAGATGCATTAACAGGGAAGCCAAACTAGTTTCTATTGAATTTCAGTAGGACCTTGTAAGACCATTTCCATTTTGACATGTCCCATGTTCCAGAGTTAACTCCCTTCAGTGTGAGTGGGCCAAGAACCCCAGTATTCCATGTTTCATAATGCACGCCAACGTTCTGTGAGCATTGAAAGATCATGAACACATGAAGTAAGAATAGGAGAGTAAAAAGACCAGAGAGCAGATGGATAACTAAACAGGAGAACTAACCGGCAGACCCGCTGCAGTACTCAGCAAAGCAAGTTTGTTGACTCCTGCATGCAATTTGATCTTCTGACTAAATGTTAGCTTTGGGTTCTTCAGTGATCCGTAAGCAGTTCCTGAAACATAGAAAGCTGTCTTTACCAGAACACAAAGACTAGCTCTACCATGAAGATGAGTTTGGCCTATCTTGAATTTACCTGCAAGCTGACCATTAATGAATACATGAAGAGCATGCCCAGCTGACCCAATAGTAAGAAGAGGATCTTCACCAGTCTTCAGGAACTTCTCATCAGGACTGATCGTAATACTAAATATATCCCCCAACAAAACCAACAGTGAGTCAGTAAGATAGAAGGTGAAATTTCAGCAAATTAAGAGTGTTTAAGTACTACTTACTCTGTCAGATACCAGAAATAGTCTGTCTTGTCTCTTGTGATGCTAATCTGTTCCAAAAGTCCATCTTGGGAAAAGGTACCATTGTCATTTGCAGAAGAAATCACTTCAGTGTATGAACCCCAAGAGAATTGTGTGTTTGTGGAAACCATCTTCGTGGGTATCCTAGGTGCACGGACCTGTACCTTGTAACACACAAGTCAATCTCAGGTGATACCATTACTTCTATTATATCAACAATGTAATGTTTCCGCTAAGCTTTTTTAAGTTGATCTACCTTTGCAGTGTTGTAATACTCTGTTTTGCAATCAGGTAGAATACTAATAGACCAAGGAGGCAAGTCATATGTAGATCCTCCAAACAAGACTTTTGCAGCAAAACTAGCATTGTAGTTTGAGAGAAAAGCAGCGCAAGATGACTTAGACTTAAACACATGAGCCTGAAAAAACAAAACAAAAAAAGGTAAGTGAAAGTTTCTCCTTCTCTTCTCAAGTAGATTACTTTGTATTGTATCCATTACTTCTTGTTTATCTCCAAGTGATGTGACTGTAGCATCAACAGAAACCAAAGCTGGTTCACAAAGCTTGATGGCTTGATGCAACTTTTTCAAATGACTATACTTAGGTTCTCTTGGTAACCCTTTTGAACAAATAACCCAAAAAAGCATTAGAAAATGTTTGATATCGTTATGTTGTTATGTTTTGAGGGTTGATGAGTGTTTAAGTTACCATATTCATCAAGAGGAGCGTCGTAGTCATAGCTAGTAGCGATGAATTCACCGGCTGTTCTGTCGAAGTTTGTTCCTCCATGATACTGTTTATCAACATACATTTACTCTCTTTATGTTTTAATAATCAATTCTTTTGTTTATTAATTGAGAAACAGATGATATGAAGTTTACCATATAGTAATTGATGAAAGAGCCACCGTTATGTATGAAGCGAGCGACGGAAAAGGCAATGTCTTCGGCTGGTCTATATGGTACTGCACCACCAAACTCTGTAAACCTGGTAATTTATTTTCAAATCTTATTTATTTATCTATTTAATAAGATTTATATATAGATATATGTATATAATTGATTTTCATCTTTAGATATTTGTAAAATTATGGTGTGACTTACCAACCAGTCCAATTCTCTGTCCACATTTTCGGCTTATTGTCCGAGTTTGGTTTGAAGTTCTCACAATAAAATCCATTGCATGTGTTTATCTATAGAGCAGGTAAAAAATAATTAGTTATGGATAAATTTGACAATAGCTTGTTTTCATCAATCCCATGTTAGATTTCCTTCTTTATATATATATATATATATATGTGAAAGAAATATGGCGGGGAAAAAGCTAAAAAAATCCCCAACTTTCCCATTTGAACAGAAAAAATCCCCAACTTTTACGTGAGTCAAATAAATCATATATTTTACAGAAAAAACCATTTAAATTTCAAACTTTTAAGCTAAAACCAATTAAATCACAAACTTTTGTTGACCAAGTCATTTTAGGCTCATAAAAAGTCAACAGTCTAACGTCCGTTAACGTTGACTTTTATGAGCCTAAAACGGCTTGGTCAACAAAAGTTTGTGATTTAATTGGTTTTAAGTTAAAAGTTTGGGATTTATTTGGATCTTTGGAAGTTTAGGATTTAAATGACTTTTTAAACAAAATTGTGATTTATTTGGATCATTGATGGAAGTTGGAGGTTTTTTTTGCCTAAATTTGAAAGTTGAAGATTTTGTAAGAAAATTTTAAACATGAAAAAGTAAAATTATAATGGTATATAAAAGTAAATAGGTAAGTTTTTAGTGATCAAGTTCACAACTTATTCAAGCTAAATTATATTTTTCCTATATATTTCATCATGAAAATGAAAATAAAATAAAATTAGACGTGTATATTTATCAATGGTCGATAAAACGCTAGAAGCTAAGTGGGTGGTGACTCGTCGTCTAGTTCCTAAAATGTCTAGTCGGAGGCTAAATAATATTATTTAGCTAAACTGCCTCAGTTTTCAAATATTATTTACTGGAAAATAAACTGCCTAGGTTTTCAAATATTATTTACGGCAATTTAGATAAACTGCCTAGGTTTTAGGCACTATGCGGTGAGTCACCACCCACTTAGCTTCTAGATAAAATGCATAGATTTTCAATTATTTAAAAATTTTTAGTTTGTCAGTTAGTATTGAGACATGTCATATCGGTTCCAAAAGCAGATGCAAAGCATGACAAAAAATGGTAGATTCGTAAATAATATTTGAAAACCTAGGCAGTTTATCTAAATAATATTATTTAGCCTCCCTAGACAGCGAGTCAACACCCACTTAGCTTCTAGCGTTTTATTGACAATTGATAAATGTACACGTCTAAATATTTTCATTTTCGTGATGAAATATAAAGAAAAATATAATCTACTTTTATATACCGTTATAATTTTACTTTCTCATGTTTAAATTTTTCTTTAAAAATCTCCAACTTTCAAATTTATGCCAAAAAACCTCCAACTTTCATCAACGAGCCAAATAAATCACAATTTTGTCTAAAAAGTCATTTAAATCCTAAACATTCAAAGATCCAAATAAATCCCAAACTTTTAAGCTAAAACCATTTAAATCACAAACTTTTGTTGACCAAGCCGTTTTAGGCTCATAAAAGTCAACGTTAACGGACGTTAGACCGTGGACTTTTTATGAGCCTAAAATGGATTGGTCAACAAAAGTTTGTGATTTAATTGGTTTTAGTTTGAAAGTTTGAGATTTAAATGGTTTTTTCTTTAAAATATATGTTTTATTTGACTCATGTGAAAGTTGGGAATTTGTTTTGTTCAAATGGGAAAGTTGAGGATTTTTTTGGCATTTTTCCCGAAATATGGCCCCCATGCATTTTCGTAGCTTCATATTATATAAATGTGAAAATATGAAAGATTAAGAACAGTGGAATGAAAAGCTTGTACAAAAGGAAAAAAATTATTCTAGCCATAGAACACAAATACAAAAAGATTCTATGATTTTTAAAAAGTTGCTTCTTCTCCTAAATGAAATTATATATAATACTTATTAGGTATATGTATTATTAAGAGGGAAAAATAAGACAAGAAAATAATTGTTAAAAAAAGAAACAAAGTGAAAAAAGTATGAAACAAAAGTTTCTCTTTGCCTAAAGAAAATATAATGGACAAAGCCAGAATATATTAATTAGGTTTCCAAATTATTAAGACAAAAGAATCAAAAGAACACCCTTATGTATTTTAAAATACTAAAAAAAGAAGATAGAAAGTAATTAAAAAAACTTGGTCTTTTGCTTAAAGAATGAATATATAACCAGATTTAAATAAATATAAATGTAATAATAAAAGTAAAGGGAGAAAGAGTAAGTAGAACATACAATAGAAGCAGGAGCATCATCTTGCTTGCACATAATCCATGGGACACCTGTTGAGAGTCCTTGTGCCATTTGAGCTGCCCATTTTGTGTATGCTTTTCCTTCTTCTCCTATTTCCCACTCTATTGGTCCATACTCATTCTCTATCTGCCCCATTTTTTTAAAAAAAGAGATGCTCATTCTGACAACAACAAAAGTACATTTTGGTTTATGTAATAACTATAAGGAAACTTACTAACCTGTGAAAGAATGATGGGTCCTCCTTGAGTCTCAAACAATTTTTCTTCTTTCATCATCCCTACTATCTTCTCTGTGAATTTTTGCATTGCAGCCTTTTCATATTATCACATCAATTGTTTAGTTCATAAAAACACCCCCAAAAATAGAAACTTTATTACATATATAAAAAGGAAAGTGAGAGTTTTTAGACCTTGAAAGGTTCATTGTCTGTTCTAAAGACCATACCAGGAACATATTTGAGCCAAACAGGAAACCCACTGAAATCCATTAACAAAATATTAGACAGAAAATAAACAATTTCACAATTTTTATTGATATAAAAACATGTATTTACCCAAAGTTCCATTCAGCGCAAACATAAGGACCAATTCTAAGATGAACATAAAGACCAGCTTGTTGTACTAGCTTGATGAACTTAACCAGATCATATCTGTCCTCAAAATAATACTAAACCATAACAAAACAATAAAGAAAGCATTAGTCAAAGGATTGTAATTTTGATTTAACTAAAATTTTGTAAAATTACTTGTCCAGGAGAAGGTTCATGCCCATTCCAGAAAACATAAGTCTGTATAACATCCAAGCCTCCTTCTTTAGCCTTCTTTACAAGATCAGGCCACATCTATATATATATAAAAAGACAGAGCATTCACAAGAGTTTCAAAAGATTTTGGTTTGTATGTAATTTAGAAATGGAAGAGTACCTCAGGTGTGCTTCTTGGGTAGTGAATGGAACCAGATAGAAGAATCTTTCTTTGACCATTGATGATCACAGCTTTACGATCGTAAGTGACCATTGCTTCAACTGAAGAAATCAATGATGAACAACAAAGAATACCCAGAAAAATTGATACTTTATCCTTAATGTTCAACCCCATTATCTTTTCCCTTATATGAAAAATCAAATCTTTGGATGTTTGTTTTTGAGAGACTGGTAAAGAAAATTCCACTGAAAAACTTTATGTATTGGGTTTTGGAATGAATGAGGTTCTTGAAGCTATTTATATTATAAGGTTGACCACACCCCAACATATATATTATTATATTTTTAAAATTCTAACGCGTTTATTATATTTTCATTAAATTACATTATTTATCAATGTAACTATACTATTAATCAATCATCTATTAGGTCTTGATAGATACTAAATTTTATACTCTGGTTGTTTCAATATATTTGATGTTTATGGTATTTACACGAAAAATAGGAAAATCTTTATTTTTTCAGATTTTTGAGAAAATAATTGTATCCCAAAACAAATTAACCAAGTGTATGTAAATTGTAATGGGTTTTGTTCACATTATGTGATGGGTTGGGTGGGTTGTTATTATTTTTCTAAACATGGGTTTTTCATAGAAGAATCACATATTCTTACAATTTAAAGCATGCGCAATTACAAACTATATTTGGAATCGTAGTGTGATTAATAGAGCTTTTGAGCCTAATAAAATGTTGAATTTTTGGATCAATAAATTACTACGAGTTAGTTAAGTATGCAATATCTTAAACACAACAAAGAAAATGTTTTCTATATGATATTTTTTTTCGAGGTAATAAGTTATACCATGAACGTAATTCATGCAATTTAAATATTATGACGTCCAAGTAGTATTTTAATTTAGGTAAACACCCAAAAAAAACTTAAAATTTATAAAATGTAAAAGTGATTTTTTGTAGGGGAAATTCCCTTTAAAGCTTAAACTAATATTGGGACCCAATCTTCTTCCTTGGGCAGCCACATGTGACTTTTAAACTCTTGGCGTAGTAACTTGCCAGTTACCAGTTGAGTAATTTACAAGTTAAGATCCATTTTCCCAATTTCTAAATATCATTTATTTCTTTCTATTTTTTTTTTTTTACTTTTATATGCGTAGAGTTATATAACCAACACATTTACTTTTACAAATATGATGATTTTGGTGGTGATTGGTAAGTGCTTTAGAATCTTTGTAGAGCCATATTGATTTTTAAAGCATTAAGTTTTCACCAATTAAGCTCCGTGGAGATTTTTGATTTCTAAAACAATATCTTTTATTTTGTTTATTTTTGGTTCTGCAGAGCAAAAATGTCAGAGCACTAGTATTTAAACTTTGAATATTTTTTTTGGTTCTGCATAGCAAAAAACTTACAACACTGATATTTGCCAATCATAATTTTATTTTGAAAACCTACAACCAAAATATCTAAAGTCAAAATCCTACAACAAAAAAATAAAAGTTACATCAATAATTCTTACAGCCAACTTTCTACAGCAAGAAATATAAATTAACAACACTTAGCATCTCCAAAAGCCCCCTCAAATCCTCAAATATGAGGTTTTTTTCTTCTCCAAAAGCAATTTCAAAACCTAAAATTTGAGGTTCCAACATTTTAATTGCATTTTAGCCCTCAAACTTTTAAATACTTA
>OVBE01010448.1:0-15009 GCA_900406425.1 Iberis pinnata
CATGAGCCATCTTCTTAGTCTTGCTTTGTCTTTGTGCACTTCCTTGGCTTTGTTTGAAACTTCACTAGAAACGTTGGAAACATGACTGCGGAATCGAAATGTTTCGTTGAAGAGCTGCCTGAGATCGATCTAGGTTCGTTGCTGAGCTACCTGAGATCGATCTAGGTTCGTTGCAGGATCAATCTCGAGTGAGTTAAGATCGATCTGCACTAAGTTGAGATCGATCCCGAGACTGCTGAGTGGGATCGATCTCAGGTAGCTCTGCAACGAACCTAGATCGATCCTGCATTGAGTTGGGATCGATCCTGCAGCTGCTTGGAGGTAAGTTCAGTCCATTCCACAGTTGAGTGCTGAGTGCCAAGTCCATTCCAACGCCAAGTGCTGTTTTTCCGAAATTTCTCAAATCCTTCCCAAAAATACCTGAAAGTTCTGAAAAACCTCCAAAATGCGTGCATATGCAAATTCTAATGCAAAAATCATAAAAACACTAAAGTTAGTGAAATCAACCATAAATATGATGTATGCACGCTTTTAGACCTCAGAATCAATGCTAATTGATTAGTAAAAACCGTGAAAATTCAGAGTCATCAACGACCATGTCCACAACGACCACGAGGAGCAGCATCACGGGACTCAATAGAACGAGGAGCATTAGAAGAGGTGGACTGATTTTGTTCAAGCCACCAATCCAGAAATCCATGAACAAGGAAACATTCAGATTCTAAATGACCTTGTCGATGACAATGAGTACAAGTTTTAGAGGCCTTCTCTCGGGATTTAGAAATAGTTGTAGTAAGTACTGGTTGCTTTGTGTTTGTAGCAAAACCAAATGCCTCAGTCTTGGTTCTTTTATTAGTTCTTGAGCTGTTGAGGTTCTGTTATTCCCTTATAACACGCGAGTATACGTGAGATAAGGAAGGTAACAGATCCTCGCCTGTAATCGTGGATCGGATATGTTGAAAGCTTGGAAGATCAAGACCAAAGAGGAATAGATGAACTCGATCATCTTCTTTATCTTTAGCAATCACAAAAGCGGCAGTACAAGTGCATTATCCTCTTGTTCGATAGTTGTCAAGTTCTTCCCAGAGTTTTGTTAATCTCCCAAAGTACTCCAAGACAGGTTGACCATTCTGTCTACACATGGCAAGTTTATCTTTAATAACTTTCTTTCAGAATCCATTACCAACAGAGAAGTGATTACAAAGGCTTGACCAAAATTCAGAAGCATCAGAAACAAAAGAGATTGTGGAACGAATCCAAGGCTCGATAGAAGTTCGAATCCACCCAATTATCATTGAGTTGGCAGCTAACCACATGGAGAGTTCGAGATTATTTTATGGTTTTGGTATGGATCCATCAATGAATCCAAGTTTTTGTTTTGCTTGTAAGGAATTATGTAACTCGATTGCCCAGTTTTGGTAGTTATCTTCTTTTAGAATCACATAAGAGATCAAGGCTCCCAAGTTGTCGGAAGCATTCAAGGCATAGAGAGACATCATCGATGATGATGATGTCGTTGTGGTAGAAGAAGAAGTCGGCGTTGCCTCTGATTACATAACCGAAGAAGAAGAATAATTTTTGGCGTGAGGCCAAAGAGAGGAGAAAGAAAAAGGTTTAGGTCAAACCTGCTCCGATACCATGTAATTTGGTAAAATATCAGCTTGTTTTATTCATCTCTTGATATTAGTATTTATACAAAAGTAGTAGGTTAAATATAAAGGCATATCTAAACAATGTATCCTAAAGTATCAGAATATATATGTATCATAATATCCCAATATAAATCCTTCATTAAAAGCCTTTTCGAGGTACCCAATAAAATGTAGGTTAATGGTCGTTTGTATTAGACACCACTCATTGGAGCACCTATGCAAGAAAGAAGTGTAGTAGCTACTTTACATCATCAAATTGTCTACAGAATTCAAGATCACACTCTTGATCTTGTTCTACCTTCTTGTTTGTTGCTCGAAGTGTTTTTCCATATCCCTATTCTTTAACGAGCAACATTTTCCTGTAAAAAATTCTTCTTGTAATTGTTCTTTCAAATGTGTTAGCGTACTAATGAATTCTTTGTGAATTTCTCATAGTAGAAAATGTATTGTTGTTTGATAAACTTGTTGTTGTCTGTATTCACCAAGCGAATTCCACCATTCCTTCAAGGCTCCTGAAAGTCTTGCTGTAAATTGTTGTATTACTAACTCCAGACGTAATTGCTTCAGAATTCATCCATGCATGGAATTCTTCAAGTCGATTATTCCATTGTTCGAATGGAATATCTTCAAAAGTGAACACCATTACTTTGGATGCGAAAATCCCTGGAATATCTTGGTGTGTTGGAGGTGTGAAGTGCATTTCTTCATCACTTGAGAAAACTTCATCAATGTCTGGTTTTTCTTTCTATGTCGATCCTCCATCTCAGAGATTCGTCATCAGATCTAAACTCGTAATCGCTAGAACTTGAGTCGAACATCTTTATCCATCAGAAGAAGATGAAGACCCGGTAACTTGTTCCCCTTGAGCCGATTGCTTGCTTCCCAAAATTGAGTAAAACGTCTAATGATCGATGTATTTGTCATATAGTTTTGTAAATCTACAAAGTGTTTAACATATTTCTTGGATTTTCATCATAATCAAACTATAAAGAGAAGCATAAAACACACAATTGTAGAAAAAAAATATTATCAGGTAACCGTCAATTTAAAATTTGTAAGACTATAGAAACAAAAATTGTACTTTATAAATTTTACCCCAATAACTGTTGGAACTCATATTTGAACAAGTGATTTTGTCACTTTTCCGGCAAGTGTGTTGCCCGGATTCTCCGAATTTTAATTGCATTGGATAGGTTGTAGTTTGTACTATAACTTTGAATATTTGAATGCTAGATTTGTAGTTAAATTGAATGAAAATTATGAGGTCAAAGTATGTAAGTTGAACACACTAAAAATCAAAAAATTAACATAAGTTAATTTGTCCCACATTGCTTGGGAAAACATTTTTTCAAGTGGTATATATATATATATATAGATTACTCATGTAGTGTTTACGAGTGAGTAGCAAAAGGACACTATGCATGGTAAAAGTGAGAGAGGAGAACCACACGCGCGCGCCGCCGCCGCTGGCCGGCTCGGCTTGGCACGGCACGGCACGGCACAACGCGGCACGGTACAGCATGGCACGGCACGACACGACACGCCACAGGTACGGGCGCGGACCGCAAGCCTTTAGGTCGAATGTCTCGGGTCTAATCTTTTTGGGAGAAATTTTTATCAAAGGCCCGACCCATTTGGCTCTCGGCCAGCTCTAGCTTGTGCGGCCCAGCTCGGCTCGGCTAGCTCCAGCTCTCGGCCTAGCTCCATTCGCGCCTGTTCGGGCCAGTCCGCTTAGCCACTTGCGCCGCTTCGGCCAGGTTGCTCCCCTTCGGCCCAAAAGTTACGTCCCTTCGGCCAAGTCTCACCCCTTCGGCCACTATATATACCACCACCCTCATTTCATTTTTCTTCTTTCTTTTCTCACTCAATTATCAGAAAACATTGGTTTTATAAAAATTAATACCGATAAAAATTAGACAAATCCAATAAATACCTCGTTCCAAAGTCTCGGGAGTATTCACAGATACAAAGATCGATAGACTTTATTAAGAGTATCGCTTAATACAAACGATTAACGATTGTATCCTGGAATTCTGAAATTTCGGTAAACCGTCATACTACGGGCAATCTTTAAAATTAAGGAAAAAGTTTGACTCCATTCAGTTTAAGATTGTTAAACGTTTTAAACTCAATTTTAACTAAATCTGGTTTCATGGTTCCTACAATAACTACATGGTGTTAATTGTTTAATGACATAAGGCCATAAAATTATAGCTATGAATGCAATGGTTTTATCTAGAAAAGATGCTAATAAAGAAAAATCACAATAGTCTAAACAAAAGGACATAATGGTTTCATGACTCTCTCGGTCGAAGACGAAAAACGTGTAAATTGGGCAAAAATTAAATGATCTATGGAAAGTCAATTCTGATAAAGTCCATTACTAAAACATGCTAGCTATTATGCTAAGATACATGTGCAATGCCGACAACTACCAATTGCCAAATTTCTTCATTGACTCGTTTCCCACCTCAGTTTATTCCTTCAGCGTGTTTCTTCCTGAATTCAGGTCATGAAACATCAATACATACTTACTTGTTTGGTACAAAAATGTCGACTATTCTCCATAATTTCAGTTAGGAGCAAAAGAAACTAAATAAGTCACCCTTTCTATGCAGGACTCCTGAGATTTTAAAATATTATAAAAGCTGTAATCTACAACAACAAAAAATATGCCAAAATTTTATAATTTTTTTAAAAATAGGTCGTTTTCTTACCTAAAAATTTAAAATAAAAATAGACCGCAGGAGTATATTTGCTTTGATTGAGTTCAAGACCAGCGCTGCTTCTATGAACAAATAATATCACTCTATATTCCTCAGTAATTTTTTTTTCTTTATTACAAGTTCAAGGAACAAAATAATTAAACATTGATTTTGTTTTTTGTAAAGGTAATATGAAACATTGATGACAAGTAAGAGCATAAACAATGCAAAGAATAAAAAATGAGTTCTTAAATTTTTTTTTCCATTAAAAAAAAAAAAACTAAATAATCGACCTTTACCTCAACAGAATAAAACTCCACAAAAGCACAAAGAAGGAGAAGCCAAAGGTCATAAAAATGAAGTCTTGAACTTTCTCTTTCCTCTCTTTGTTATCTTTCCACCGTTTCTTCAGTTCCACGTATTCCTCATACCTTGCTTTACATTCATCTTTACAACATCTCTTTCCTTCCAACAACCTTCGTAAAATTACCAAACTATCCTTCCCTTTCATACTTTTTCCTTCTTTATCCTCTACTTGCAACCTCACGTCCCTCACGTGCACTTCTCCTCCTACCTCCTCGTCTACTTCCTTCCACGCCTCCGCCGATCCACACGACACAACCGCCGCTACTTCCTTCTCTGCCTCCGCCACCACCGTTGAAAATCGAATCTCTAAATCCCCTGTAAGCCAGCTCCGTTGAGCCGAAACCGCCTTCCTGCTTGATATATTCGCCGCACGTTTCTTGATCGGATCAATCACTATCCAGTTAAGTCTCATACTTTCCTCCATATCTTTAACCCACGCTTCATAGTCTCCACCTGGATATCGAATCCGGGTCTTTACCGACTTTTTCGGATCGAACATATCCACACGAAACGGCGATGCCAAGAACCATCCTGATTCACCACTCTCAGTTCCTATTTCTTGAACATCGGAGAAGATAAGCTCTCCTTTGAAATAAAGATCGACGGCTGAGATTAATGATGTCGTATGTGGATCTTGATTCTCCGGATGCCACGTGGGTTCAATGAAAGGGTACGAGTCAGCGAAGAAGGAACGGTAATCGGAGATGACTTGGACGACACGTGGATCGTTGACTGAAGGCCACGTGGCGGTGGAGATATCTCGCCAGAGTTTCTGTTCTGTACAGAGAGTTTGGAGATAAGAGGAGGTTGATGCGGTGGATGCTAATGTCGGACCGTCGAGTCGGGTTAAGATTTGGGTTTGAATTATGTCGGAATGAAGAGTTGTGATTGAATCACGGTTGCTCAAATTCATAGATGCCATAAAAAATAATAGAGAGATTTGTTTGTTTGTTGTTTTTTTAATATTACTTGGTAAGAAGATGATTGAGTATGGGAGAGAAATGTGCTTTATATATATAATGAATTAATGATTACTCAAGGAAATAAAGAGAAGGATAAAAAAAGGCGACGGTTCAGTCAACCGTTGTATATTTTAGACTATTCTATTCTCAACTTGTATTTGTATAAATTTTTACCTAATTTTATAGTTTTTTCTTTTGTTTTTAAATTATATAGTTTCGATAGATAACGGAGATACCCACGCGCACACACGAACACGATCCATTTTCTTTTCTAATCACCTCTCTTTTTCATGACAAACAAAATATACATATCACCACTCTTGTCAACAAAATATGTTATAAATAGATAATTTATTTTATGTAGCCTTTGATCTTTAAATTAGCATACAATAAAGGCTATTTTGTCTACAAATGATTAGACATTTTCTTACATTTAAGAATATAACCCGTCTTCCTCCATAAAATAAAGGAACCAAAGTCTTTCAACATATTTGTATTTAAATTTTGTAAATAATTTCTTAAAAGTATGTACAAATATTTAGAAATGTTCTATAGTAAATAAATAATTATGGTAAATATGGTGGGGCATTTTCAAAAATACCACAAAAATTAGGTTTATTTCAAAAATACTACTTCTAAAAGTTTCAAAAGTACCACATTTTTTTAAAAAAATACTATTAAAATGTTTTTTCCCAAAAATACCACAAATTTTGAAATAACTTCAAAACTTCAAATTTAAATCCTAAAATTCTAAAACTAAATTCTACCCCCTTCAAAACTAAATCGTAAACTCTATTTAATAAATTCAAACCCAAAATTTTAAATTCTAAACACTTAAAATTCATTTTTTATGTTTGTGGTATTTTTGGAACATTTGAGAGTGGATGGTATCTTTAGAACTTTTAGGAGTGTATGGTAGTATAGAAGAAATACTCATATCTTTAGTTTGTTATGATTTAGTATCTTAACTTCTCTTAGTTAATAGCTCAAGCTAACTTCCTTACTATTGTATAAATATACTCTTTGTATCAACTTCTATGATAATAAGAATCATCTTCAACCTCTCTTATTCTCTATATGGCATCAAGAGCTATTTTTTCCTAATTTTGTTTCGAAAACAATGTCTTCCACACCTTCCTATGGTTTCTCTTTTGCTGATCATGTTCCCCCACAGATTCTCTTGTACTGTTAATATGCAGAATGTTACAAAACTGTCCTCTGTTAATTACTTGACATGGAGCATTCAAGTTAAAACACTTCTCAAAGGCTATGATCTAATCAAATACATTGATGATGAACATCAACCACCATAAAAAATGACTCAGATCAACAACAAAGAAGAGGAAAATCCAACCTACATATTAAGGAACCGTCAGGATTGCCTGATCTACAGTGCTCTCATGGGCTCAATCGAGTTAGCACAACAACCGTTGATTACCACAACCAAATCCTCTCTTGATGCGTGGCATCTTCTTGCAGCTACATATGCAAAACCAACTCAGGGCCATATCAAACAGCTGAAAAATCATCTAAAACAATGCATCAAAGGAACCAAAGCATTGATGATTATATGCAGCTTATCAAAAACAAAGCAGATGCTTTATCCCTTCTTGGAAGTCCTGTCGATGGAGAAGATCTAACAGATTACATTCTTGCAGACCTTACAGATGACTATAAACCCGTCATCACCTTTGTTCAAAGCAGAGATACTCCAATCTCTTTTGCAGAACTTCATGAAAAATTGATTACTCATGAACTTGATTTGTTGTCTTAGATATCTCATTCTTCGTTGAGTCCAGTAACGGCGAATGCAGTTCATGATAGAACTCGATGGAAATCTAACAACAACTCTACTCCAGCGAATCACAACTATGCGCGACATAATAACAACAACAACAACAATCGACAACCACATATGTATCTTGGAAAGTGTCAAGCATGTGGAACTCAAGGACATCAAGCTAACAAGTGTCCTTTGTTTCATCTCATCTCGCAATCTAGATCACATCACCAACCGCAAGCCTATCATGTTGGTCACTCTGGCTTTGAAACACTCTCGTAGTTGATGGACAATGGTGCATCGTACCATATCACCTATGATCTTGCAAATCTGTCCTTGCATTCACCATATACTGGTGGAGAAGATGTTGTGGTAGATGATGGTAAACGCCTACGAATCACGCACTCTGGTTCAACTTCTCTCTCTACACATAATCGTACACTTAATCTTCATAATGTGTTAAGATTTCCTGATATATCCACCAATATGCCATCGGTTAAACGTTTGTGCACTGATAATGACGTTTCTGTGGAATTTTTTCCAAAAAAATTTCAAGTAAAGGATCTCAACTCGGGGGCGCCAATAATAACCAGAAACTTGAATGATAGTGGCTATCAGTGGCCGAGTCTCAAGAATTCCTCGCATGTTGCGATTTCAGCCTCTGTCAAGTGCAATCTCTCTACTTGGCACTATAGATTAGGACACCCTGCTTTACCAGTTTTAAAAACCATTGTCTCTCAAGCTTTGCTTCCTGGTTCAACAACTCTATCTACTTATCATTGCAATGATTGTCTAGTTAATAAATCGCATAAAATTCCTTTTTCTCAGTCTTCTCTTAAAACAACAAAGCCGCTTCAACTTGTGTTTTATGATGTCTGGACATCACCTCTTTATTCGGTTGATGACTTTAAATATTACTTGATTTTAATTGATCATTTCACTCATTATATTTGGCTTTACCCAATGAAAAAGAAGTATGATGTCAAGCTAATATTTACTCGATGGAAACCTCTTGTTAAAAACATATTTGGACATAAACTTATTACTTTATACACTGACAATGGAGGTGAATTTATTGCTCTTGCTGATTTCCTTGCGATCAATGAAGTCTCTCATTTAACCACACCGCCACATACTCCCGAGCACAATGTTTTTGTTGAGAAACGCCATCGTCATGTTGTTGATACTAGCCTTGCCCTTCTTACTCATGCTTCTTTACCTAATCTTTATTGGAATTATGATTTTTATGCTGCTAATTTTCTTATTAACAGGATGCCAACTTTCACTCTATCCAATTCTAATCCCTACCAGCTTCTATTTCAGAAACCTCCCAACTACACTCGTCTTCGTATTTTTGGTTGTCTCTGTTATCCCTGCTCTGCTCCGTGTTTGTTTCTTGGGTATTCCCTCTCTCAAACAGCTTACATATGTCTTGAACCTGTTTCTAATCGTATTTTTATCTCCAGACATGTCCAATTTGTTGAAACCAACTTTCCATTTAATTCCTTACAATCACCACTTCCATCGAAAACAATTCAAACACCAACTTCCTCTTAACCTATTGTTGAACCGCTTGTGACTCTGCCTCTGATAACTTCTCACGACGCTCAACCCCCAGGTTTGGATCCTTTGCCATTTACCGTGACTCCACATTCAGCTCCACATGATCCTCATCTCACCATGTCTTCTCATGCCAGCAGCACCAATACACAACAAGAGCCAATCAATCATTATCATATGATGACTCGTGCTAAGAATAACATTTTCGAACCAAATACTAAGTATTCTATGGCTGTGTCTATGCAGGATCTCTCATATATTGAACCAACCTCTGCTGCTCAAGCTCTTAAAGATCATTGTTAGAGAGCTGTTATGAGTGAGGAGTTCAATGCTCAGTTGAGAAATCACACATGGGATCTCATTCCCTCTGATGATAATCTGAATCTTGTGGGAAACAAAATGGGTCTTTAGGACCAAATACAAACCAAATGGCAGTGTAGATCGCTTCAAAGCACGTCTAGTTATAAAAAGGTTTCATCAAAGGCTTGGTGTTGATTTTCACAAAACTTTCAGTCCGGTTGTCAAGCCAACGATCATTCTCACTATTGTTGGTCTTGCTGTATCTCAGGACTGGAAATTGCATCAATTGGATGTGAATCATGCCTTTCTTCAAGGGAATCTTTATGAAAATGTTCATATGTCTCAGCCTATTGGATTCATTGATAAGGATAAGCCCACTCACATCTGCAAACTGTGCAAAGCTCTGTATGGGCTTAAACAAGCGCCACGTGCGTGGTATCTTGAGTTAAAGAACTTTCACTTGCAGTCTGGTTTCAAGAACTCTCAAGCATATGCCTCTCTCTTCATACTCCACTCTCATTGAGTTCGCATTTACACTCTGATTTACGTTGATGATATAGTAATTACAGGTAATGACTCTTCTTGGGTTCATCAGTTTATTACTAGTCTTGGTCACCGCTTCTCTTTAAAGGATCTAGGGAAACTTAATTACTTCATGGGTCTTGAAGTTCAACGATCTAAATCTGGTATGCTTACTCAACGTAAGTACATTACTGATCTTCTTGCTAAATACAATGTGGGATCAGCCAAACTAGCAGCTACACCCATGATGACAAACGGTTCTCTGCAACTCAACTCTGGGACAAAGCTCACTGATAGCTCCTCATATCGTACACTTTTGGGCATCCTTCAGTACCTACATTTTACACGGCCGAACATTGCTTTTGTTGTGAATTAATTAGCTCAATTTATGCATTGTCCTACTGAGTTACATTGGGTGGCTGCTAAGCGGATTCTTCGATATTTACTTGGTACAAAGGATCGTGGAATCTTCTTCTCTCGGACCAATACTATATCACTCCATGCTTTTTCATATGCAGACTGGACTGGGAACAAGGATGATTATACCTCAACAAGTGCTCATATCGTATATCTCGGGTCTCATCCTATTGCTTGGTCCTCGAAGAAACAACGCACTATTGCACGATCCTCTACATAAGCTGAGTATAGAGCAGTTACTGCTACAACTACTGAGCTTTTCTGGATTCTCTCTTTATTTAACGAACTTAACATTTACTCAACATCTACTCCAACAATCTACTGTGATAACATCAGAGCTATGTATTTGTGTGCAAATCCAGTTTTTCATTCTCGGATGAAACATGTGGCACTAGATTATCATTTTATCCGAGAACTTGTGCAACAAGGGGTTCTTCGTGTTTTTCATGTCACTTCGAAGGATCAGTTAGCTGATGCCTTGACCAAGCATGTGTCACGACAACTCTTTCACTCTGACTTGGACAAGATTGGGCTCTCTAACGGATGCTCATCTTGCGGGGGCCTATAGAAGATATACTCATATTTTTAGTTTGTTATGATTCAGTATCTTATCTTCTCCTAACTCAAGCTAACTTCCTTACTGATGTATAAATATACTCTCTGTATCGACTTCTATGATAATAAAAATCATCTTCAATCTCTCTTATTCTCTACATGTGATTTTAGAATTAAAATTTCTCTTCATGGTATTTCAAAGAATTATTCTATATAAATAATTAAGTAGGTTTAAAATTACACTGAAAATTTTGTATGATATTTTTGAAAACATTTATTATGTGATGAAATGTTTGACAACTTACATCCGAACTATGGAACATTTGATTATATCTAATAATATGTGTCAGTGTCCACTTTTAATACGCTGTCGTGTTCTTACGTAGTTTTCAGAAAATATTTATAATATGGTTTTTGATTTGTCAAACTTTCCATTTTATAAATATAAACAGTACTAGTGTGTAGTTTGCTTTTATATTAATTGTAAATAAAATATAGGGTTAAAGAAAAAGAAACTTATCTTTAGTAGATAGATCACGTAATCTCTGCAACTAAGGATGACATATTTCCACGCTATTTCATTATTGAGTTGACATTTCAATCTATATGAGGAAGCTTCCCGGATCACCTTTTATTTTATTTTCCATGGTCGGGTAAGTCAAAATAATATTTGGGGAAAATTATGGCTTTGGCCTCTTTTTGTTTGGTCCATGAAGTGACTCCTTTTTTAGGGGAAAATTATGGAAAACAACTCAAAATATTGTAAAAATATTCTAACCAATGTTTACAATAATTAATTTTAAAAATTAATTTTTAGTATCATATATATTAAAAATTAAGAAACAGTCAAATTTTAAAGAAAAACAATATATTTCATAGAGCATCATACCAAAATTTAATTTATAATTATTATTGATTCATTATTTTTTTAAATTTTCGAACTCTAAAATCTAAGACAAAATTTTAGACTTTTCATATGTAAACAATAGGGGTAGGGTGGATTATGATATCAAGGCTTTTTGAGGATATTCTTATTGGGATAAATGAAAAAGGTATCTAGATCCAAAACTAATATTAAAAAACTGATTTTTTATTAACATAAGTTGTTTTTTTATTTATAACTTCTAAAAAATTATAAATAAACAAGAAAATGTTTATAAAATTATATTTAGATATATTTTTAAGGATATAAAATTTTATATATTTTAAGATAATACAAATTTGGGAAAAAATAATACAAATTAAAATATTTTAGTGCTTTTATAAAACAACATAATATATATTTTTAAAATATATAAAACAACATAATATATATTTTTAAAATATATAAAATATCATAATATATAGTAAAATATATAAGTCTGGATCCAATATGCGGACCAAATTTTAATATTCGGACGGATCCGCATTTCTTAATTTTTGGAGCGGATTCAGACGAATTCCAAATTGGATCCTGGATAATAAGTTCACTCCTAGTGAACAATGTTCTTTTTCAATATTACATTTTATAAAGCAAACTTTTTGCTAGTCGCTTCATAGGCCACATCCTTCTTAACTATGGTCAAATCTTCTTGCATTGCTTTAACCTGCATCCATTAATTTTGAAGTTGTATCCCCTCGATGTTTCGTCCCATGAATTTGATGTATCAATTGTAGTGAGTTTTGCTCATTCCAACTCTGGAACCACATGCATTTCCATCTCGATTGTCGAGTTCATGATTCTTTCAAGAGATAAACCAAATTCATCTCCCGCATTAATTGATATTTTCTGACAGAGACTCTTGTCTTGGCTTCTAGTTATTTGGTTGCCTCCAACATCTCGGCCGCTATTGTCCATTATCTTTGAGAAACTATAAACCCTTCTAAGTTTATTTGGTTTGTTTTACATATGAAGATGTCAAACCCTTATATAGGTGACTATCTATTCAATAATCGACAGTCACCACATCTTCATCTGTAAAACAACCCAAATAAATTTACATCCAAATAGTCACATAATTTCCTCTCTCTAATATTTTTCTCCCTTCTCTCTACGCTTTGAAAGTCGACCTTCTCTTGCTCTCTTTAAATCCGGCGGTCGGTCTTGTGTCGCAACCGCTGGCGAGTATATATGTTTCTTGCTTTTTTTTCGGCGATCTCACTCTCCTCCAGTTTTCGATTCGAAGAACCTGGCTCTCCTCCGCCACCAACTCATTCTCGTTCCATCTACGATCTTCAGCTTGCATGAGCCCTCCGGGGATAGATATGCGTCCCTCTCTCTCTCCAGAATCATTTCCTTGTTTTGGATTTTGCTTTCTCGATGGTGAAATTCTTCAAATGCTGAGCATCATGTTCTACTCGCTTGCATGTTCCCGATCATCCTTCTTATGGGTGAATCGAGTCCATCAGTGGTAGTTATCAAATTCATTGGAACTTTTGAGATTGTCTCGGTTCTTTTGCAGGTGATGTAAGCTAGATCTAGATCTTCGGCTTGGGTTTTTGGCAGGCTAGTCTATTGTTTTTTGTACTCGCATATTGGAGCAGGGCGGTTGTTTTTGTGTGGTCCGAGTTCTCTAGGCGGCGTTCGGTGGTTCCTCATGTCACCATTTTGTTGATCGGAGCAACGTCGATGATCGTCAGTTTGGATGACGGCAAGGTGGATGTGTTCCTGTCTAGGGTAACTTCATTTTGGTTGGGCCTTGGTTTGGTCTCTAATGGGCCACTACAATATTTTTTGGGTTTGGGCTTAGCCTAAGTTATATTATCTTATGTTAGTTTGTTTGTATTTTCTATGTTAGTTAGTTTTAGATTAATAACTATCAACTTGTTGTATTTAGATAAGGAACATCATACTCTATCGGATAATCATTCGGTACGAAATTCCTCGACTTTTCGGGTTATCTTATGTCGGTCTATAAAGTTTTATCTTTCTAGAATCCGTGGTCCTTCGAAACTTGTTATACTTCTTTTAGAAGTTGTAGTGTCCTCTCATGTTGAGAGCATTTGCCTCTTGTGGGCTATTACCTTTTCCCTTGTGGGATTTGTATTATTCTTTATAAGTTTGTTTTTCTTTTAATCTAAAATATACTACCGTTGACAAAAAAAAAAACCGACCAAGATTAATATACGTATTAATAAAGATCAACCATGTAAATCTTTCTCCATTATTTTCTTGGTCTATACAACTCTTAGAATTTACATAATTAGTGCACAATAATCTAAAATATTCTAAATTAATCCAAAATCATATATATATATATATATATATATATATAGCCTTGATAAATGCATAAATATCCAAACAGAGTTTTTTGGTCTCTCTTTTACTCTGTAAGTATAAATATGTTTGTGACACAATGAGCATTTTGATATTTACTAGCATCATATATAGTCTTACATTTAAAATTCACCAGTGGTTGGCTTGATTTTTTATTCGAAAAACATTTTCTTCAAAATGAAATAAACGAAGCAAAATTTTACGTTATAGTTTGATTTATTATTCATTTTTAAAAATATATTTAATATATTTCAAACTTTCAAGGTGGCACTCACTAACAACTTAAACCTTGACAAACTTTTCACTAACACTTCGAACATTCATCTTGATATTTTAGCATATTAAACCTTCAATTTCGTTCCCGTAAAAAAATGCTTATCGAAACAGTAATTCTGACGATGACGTGGTAAAAAATAATATTTTTAATTAAAAATATTATTTTAAAAATATTATATTATAAAAAATTATAAAAAGTCAAAAATTCGAAATTTTTTAAAAAATTCGAAAAAATTATAAAACTTCAGAATAAATTACAAAAACTAAAAAAATTATCAAAAATTATAAAAAGTATAAAAAATATTAAAAATTATGAAAAATTCTAAAATTTTCAAAAAGTTCAGAATATATAATANTCTAAAATTTTCAAAAAGTTCAGAATATATAATAAAAAATTTAAAAATTTAAAAAGTAAAAAGTAAAAAATTAGAAAATTAAAATAAATTATAAAAAAATAAAAATATGAATTTTTTTCCCTAAAATTTACAAATTCAGAAAATTATAAATAATTCAAAAATTATAATTTTTATTTTTTATAATTTATTTTAATTTATAAGTTTTGTTACTTTTTAAATTTTAAATTTTAAATTTTTTTATTATATATTCTGAATTTTTAAAAAATTATATAATTTTTCATTATTTTTAGAATTTTTTAGAA
>OVBE01010449.1:0-15009 GCA_900406425.1 Iberis pinnata
ATCTTACATTATTGCCTCATTTACTCATACTTCAATTCTTTTTCTGATTTGTGATTTTTCTTCTATTTTGACTCCAGATTTTGAAGATTCACCCAGCGGCTTCGTTGTCTCCCCACAAAAGCGACAATTTTGTTGATGCTATTGCTGAGAATCTTCTCCATCTCTGACAGGTACTTTTAGTTTCATATAGGATCTCATTAAGAATAAAGAGCTATTAGGAACCAAAAAATGTTTTGAGAGTATTGAGGAATATATTCTTGATTATGATATTGCCTAGGTTAGTTTATCTTTATTTAGGTATGCATCATGAATGATGATGATGAATTATTGATTTTTTTGTTTGTTTCATAGGCGATATTGAAAATTTCATCATGATGGTTACCTCCTCTGACATAATTAAATCATGCAGATTTGTAAAGTAGAAGTTGTGACGAAGGGTTCCTTTGGTTAATTTTGATTAGTTTCTTTATGATTGGTATATTCTTGTGGCAACAGAAGTATCAAGAAAAATATGAGGAAATGGAAGAAAAAGAACCGTCTGTATAGCCTGAAGAGCTTGCGGAAACTGAAAATAAAAACAAGAACACCGAAGGAGGCCAACCGCTTAGCAAAGAAGAGGAAGCCGAAAAACTCATAATGCAAGATGAAGATGTTAAAAATTCATTCTTGATAGACACTGATATGACTTACTGGTGAGTGGTGAATCTTTTTCCATACATCATCTCATGTGTAGTTAAATCTCTTTTGACCAAAAACTTTAAACCTTTTCAATTTTTCTGCTCCTTCATAGGGTCTGAATTATATAAACCCGAAAACCACAGAGATAGAGGACCAAAATACATTTTATGTAGCAATATATCCACCAGGTAGCAAAACCAACTAAAACAAGATACTTCCTTTAATTATTGTTAACATTAGCAAAAAAACAAAACAAAATACTGAACTTGTGTTTGTCTTTGCAGGCCATAAAGCTCCATGACCACCAACCAACTTAAGCTTAATAGAAACTGGTATATCCGGTTAGAAACTGACAATTGGTACGAAATTTTTTGTTTAAGAAATTTGGCAGAAAAAGAGTGTTTAATTCTACGAGCTCACAACATATTTGGAGCTCAAAGAAAATGGGTTGATATTCGTATCAAACTACTTTCTGCATGTATTGTATTGTCTATGCATGCACGTCTCTTTATGTACAATAAGTTTTAAGCAAGTGATATTTTTATTATTTATAGAGATTTTGAGTAGATGAAAGAGAAATAGTACAAAGGTTTACGGATAACCAATCGGATCTTGAGATGGGAAAGGTTGTGGTAATAAGTTTCCAATTATTTCACAACCCATTGTTGCCATGAGACACCGAATATTCTTCATATTTTTGCTTTCTTCTCTTCATGTCTCCCTATTTCAGTAAAACAAGCTCGAACGGGATCAAGCATTTGTGTCAAGGTTGCTTTTGGCGTAAATGATTCAATTATGAAGTCTATTGAACTTATTCTATAGGTACCCACTTTTTGAATCTTAGATGAGAAGATCTTAGTAGGAACTTGAAAGCTAAGACCATCTTCATTGGAGAAACCCAAAAAATTTCTTAACTAATAATTTATTAGTTAGCTTAAAAAATTTGTATGTATTTATTGATTTTGCCGTCCATTGGTAGAACTTGAGGGTTCTTAATAATTTTTTTTTGGAAAAAACAGAGAATATTATTTTATTGAAAATTATTGAAAAGTTATAAACTATTGAAGTTCGGTTCGGTATTTTATTTTTAAAGTTCGGATTTTTTGGTTCAAAAATATTAATTTCAATTAAATTTTTGTTTTTTTTTTCAGTTTTTCGGTTTATTTCGGTTTGTTCCGTTAATTTTAGTAAGTTCGGTTCAGTTCGGTTCGATTTTGTGGTCAATTCGGTTAATTTAGTTTAAAAATTGTCGCCAAATTTAACCGAAAACAAAACATAAAATAAAAATGATGCCGAATTGAACCGAACTAACCGAATAAACTGAACCAAACTAAATTCGGTTCGGTTTATTCAGTTCAGTTTAAATGCCCACCCATAAGCAAAAACAATTCAAAAACGATTGAGCCAATCATAATCCGACATGTGTCCGGCTCTTAAGTGGTCTTAAAAACCTTATCTAAAGACTGGCTCTTGTATTAATTTAATTAAAATATTTATTTTTCCATTTTAATACACTCTAAATACACCTAAGAACTCATTAGAACCACCAATGGATTTTCTCTAAGAATCTAAAACTGATATTTCGGGAGAGTATATGTTTATATAGTGTTGCAAGCCACATCTTCACAGTTGCATGTTTCTTTTGTTGTCCGATGATAGAATTGTTTATTGAAAATCGTTATGAGGTCATTATGTGGGATTATGATTCTGATTGCCTACGTAGCTTTTCTTGTATATTTTTAGATATATATTTTGTAATTATGATTTTTACAAAACCAACTAAGAATTCCTAATAAATTTTAACAATTTACTTCCAAACTTTAAATAAATAAAAAGATGAGAAAATGCATTATGAAAGATTACAAATCTGTTCACATGTGTCTTTGATTTAGGTCTTTTTTCCAATTTTAACTTGTTTTATGATGGCGAATTTAAATATAAAATCCAAGTTAAACTATTTGTAGAATCACAAGTTTTTTTGTTTTAACCGTGGAACTGAATTATATTTGAAAACATTGTTTAACTTTTTATATGGCAAACATATTTTTAAACTTTAAAAATGCTAACATTATAAAAGAGAACCGTGTCTACGCGGGTGTTCATCTATTTAGTGATAAAAACCAGTGACAAAAAATGCTAAATAATTAGTGACAAATTTTTTTTATCATTTACTCTAAACAAGAGTTTAACATGACAAGACAACTGTCAATTAATATGGACTGGTTCTGGTTAACCGAAAATTGTGAATCAGCCCACATGGGGGTGGGGCCAAACCACAAAACGACAGCATATCGTTTTCGCGCACGTTTTAAATAATCATGCCTTTATATTCAAACAATCAAACAAACAAAAAAGTACTTCGATAGCCCACATGTCAAATAGTTGGAGTTATTGAGGAGAATAATCTCAGAGGTTCTAAGCCAGAAGGGACGTTGACACGAACGGAAGAGAAATATCAAACTGTAAACTAAGATCCTTCGACTTTCGAAATACTCAACCATGGCTAAGGTGGAAAATGAGTCCGTTGGCGACGGAGAGGAGCATCCCCCGGTTAAAATCAGCAGCTCTCAGGGTGGCATCGTGGGATTTTCAGCTGAGAAATCGATTCACGAAGCTAAGTATGAGCTGTGTTTTGAAATTGCATTTTATTTACATGCTTTTCATATGTGCTCTATTTTGATTTAAGTCTAGATCTGGAATTTTTGTTGATATTTAGTCATTTAGGGAAAGTCATCATAGTTGGATTTTGTTTTTCATTTCTGTATGTCTGCAAGTGTTTATGTGATTTGGATTATTGTGGAAACTGCCTTACCTTCTGTGAGATCTTTGCCAAGGAACCGAGGAGAGCTCGATTCTTCTGATACTTGGATGATAGCATAGTTAGTTGGTTGCTTGACAATGGCAATTCATTATATCATCTATCATCTAATATGCTGTTGTATAGTGCCATTTTGATCAGTCAAAGTATATGGAGAATTTAGTTCTATCTTTTTGATTGTTTTCATTGTTGCATCTGTATAGTGAAGTTACAAGTTTAATGAAATCTTGTGCTTATTGAAGGTCCACAGAAAAACTTCCCTCTGTTGAACCTGATGCTTCAAGGGTCCTTCCAACTCAACTTTCCATTTTCTTTGGTGGAAGTGTTACTGTGTTTGAAGGAATTCCGCCGGAAAAGGTTGGTCCAGTATTGCACTTTCTGTGTTTTTTTTTTTGTTCTCAAAAGCTCAAATTTCTTGTTCTTGCTGTGATCCATGCACTTACAAGATTCAAGAAATCCTCCGTATTGCTGCTTCTGCTGCTAAAGCCATTGAGACAAAGAATTCTGCTAACATCAGTCCTGTTCCATCTCCAACACTGAACAGAGCTCTTTCTTTCTCAAGCACATCAACTGCAGCTTCACCAGCTGCACAATCATTCCCCAATCAGCCAATTTCGTTCTGTAGATCTGCTTCATTCTGTAGATCTGCTGCTGGTAAGTAATTGTTTTCAACTGGTTTTTAAACATTGAATATGGTTATTCCCATAAGCTTTCCATTAATCTGTTGTCAACACAGATCTACCAATTGCAAGGAGACATTCACTTCAACGATTCCTTGAGAAGAGACGAGACAGGTATGTCCTGAGACTGAGTAGGACTTTGTAAAGACAAATGATTGATTAATTAGCATCTAACAAGTAACATTCACCTTGTTTATTTGCAGAGTAGAGAACAAAAACCCTTACCCAACTTCAGACGTAAGAAAGGCTGATGTCCCTACTGCTTAGCTACAATAAGCTTACTAAACATATGACTTCAAAAGCAAACTAAGTAAAACATTGTGTTATATATGCTTCTGTTGTGTGTTGTATGATATTGTCTGTATAGGTTTGTTAGACAAACCGAAGATTTGTTTGCATTTCTAATTGTGGTCGGACACGTTATTATCACTGTTCTACATCAATCTAGTGAATAAACTGTTGTGATTTTAGCAGTGTGTTCTGTTATGTTATGTTAATGGACTTTATTATTTCTTCCAAATGTACTGTGAGACACACACAACCTTTGGAAACTAGAGTCATTAAACTGTGAAACTAGTCATTTTTAACCAGAAAAATCTTATTACAGAGACGCAATCTTCTAAATCTCAGGTTCATCTCCACACCAACAGTAAAAAATTAATAGACAACCACATAAATCTAACAAGGCTTGATGTTTTGATCTCATCCATATTCGAGGTAAACTCATAACAGAAAAACAAAACAAGTAGCTCAAAACATACAGAAACGGTATATGAGAAGCATAGCACCAACTTCTTAACAAGTTCTTTAGTTCTCCAAAACAAAAGGCCATTCATCTCACACATCATTTTTTCAAGTCTTCCTGCGACCAACACGAGCAACAAAACCAGCTTTGATCTGTGCCACAGATCGTCCAGATCCACACTGCAAAACAAGTGACCCGCGTGTTAATCATATTTGCATAATACAAACACATAAAGTTATGCAAAGCTATAGATAAAAGTTTAACCTTTTCGCATCTGAGGAAGAAGATACGATTTTCCTTCGAAAGAATTGTGTCTGGACTCTTACAACCATTGCAAATGACATACTCGTCTGAGAACAATCAAAGGAGGTGATTAAAATAAGAACTCCACTATGATATTATTCTTTTACGGCAATTCAAATTTTTGAGACTAAAGGAGAAAGATACTTACTGACATATCGCCGCAAAATCCCTTCAAAGTTCTTAGGTGCAAACCTTCCTTTAACAACCAACCTTTGTTGACCATCAAGTGAACCACTAGTACCCAACTCAGCAAGCAAGAAATTCATAACATGGTCTGGTTGACGATGCATCCTATAATTTTATAAAACATGCCATACAGTCATCAAGTGGCATGGTTAAGCGAATAAGTTAAAGAGGAAGATTAGGAGTTGTTCATACGTCTTGCAAAGGTCCATGAAGTTGACAAATACTGTCTTCTTTGTCCCCTCACGAAGAACTTGAGGAGGCCTCATAACTGTACGACGCCTATCTCCAGCAAGCTCTGGGTTATGTTCACGGAGAATGTTAAAGACTCTGCCAAGAAGCTGCAAATATAGCTCTCGTAAGCAAGGAGATTCAAAAAGGATAGGATACATTGACTTAAGGAAGTTCGCTTGATGCAAAAGAACCATCTAAGATAAACTCACTTCATCATATATGTAATCTCTATCTGTTCCCTCCCAAGGATAAAGCTGTTGCTGCAGAACAATTCCTTCTCCCTCCTCTTCCTCCTCCTCATTAGCATGCTCTACAATATAATATCATTAAGTCTCAAACATGATAAAAACTATGCCTACAGAAACAGTTGATAATAAGGAATTAGGCAAAGAAGATTCCAAAAATACCATCCAAAGCTTCTGCAGGCCCAACATCAACACTTTCATCATTCAATGAGCTAGATTCAACCTAACCATAAAAATAAAAATAATGTGAGGTAAAGAATCATCTTCACTCAAGTTTAAAAGAAACTTACAAGGCGTGGAACATTAAACACTTACTGGCTTCTTCTTCTTTTTCTTAAGTCCAGCAAATGTACTCTCAAGACCATCATTAACTGCAGTGAAAGGAATCAGACAAAGTAATATAAATACTATTGAATAAAAAAACAAAGATGTTTCACAGCACAGAGACTCTTTAGTATACCTGACTGTGAATTAGATGACTCGGCTTGTGTCTCTGTTGAGTCCTCTATAGGATCTTGAAGTACAACTTTCTTCTTCTTTTTCTTCTTGGTTGGATCAAAAGGTGCAAGCTAATGTAAAAAGGAACACCAAAAAGAATATAAAAACCATGAAACCAAAATCAGTATAAGTAAAATTTGAGTGCTATTAAAGTGATCTCTTTTGGATGAAAAAACCAACTTACTTCTTGCTCATCTTTCACCTCTTCCTTCATCTCATTATTTTCATCAGCCATGATTGCTACAGAAACTAAAACAAAACAATGATTACAACGAATAGAACAGCTAGCAGAATCAATAACATGAAAGCATGTGTAAACTGTGGAAATCTCCAAAATTAGGGATTATGCATCAAAGTTTTTGATTTGCATAAAAAAATAGTAGAACGATTGTACCCAAAAGTAAAAAGCTTTACAATAGAGCAACAACAGCTAGGTTTATCAATCTATTTACTTAATTCCTCGAAAGAAGATAGATTCTAAAAGATAAACGAAAAGGAAACTTACGAAATCAAAACAAAAGACGCAAAGTCGCAAGGAGAAGGAATTGTGAGATTGGAGAAGGTAGCTAGGTTTGTCAAGTTTATAAACCAAGACACTCTGTCTCAGCCAGAAGCTTCTGATTGCCTGTATTAACTTTTTTTTTTATTAGGCTTTGAGAAAATTGTCTTCTTTTTTTTTGTCAACTTGAGAAAATTGTCTAGATAAGCATTTTGGCAGTAGACTTTTTATTTCGCATCAAACACAACTATTATATATAGTTGTGTTTCAAACATGTAGTACATTTTAACTCAAAATAAAAATATATAAATAATATAGTGTTATATATTTCAGAATTTGATCATATACAACTTTAATAGTATGACCATTGCTTTTCCAATTTTTTTTTAATTATTCCATATAATGTACTATATAAGTATATAATTTTATATTCATAATTCATTAATGTAAATATGCCGATCTATCATAATTTTATTTTTTTCTTCAATTTTTTAATTATTCCATATAATGTACTATATAAGTAAAAGTATATAACTGTATATTTTCATTATTCTTAAATGTAAATTTTCCGTTCTATCATAATTTCATTTTTTTTCTTGTAATTTTTAAATAAGCTTTTCCAATAAAATAATTTAATTTCTCTTATTATAATATTAATTTATTTGGCAGTATTTACTATTTTACAAATTCTATAGACTATAGCTATTATAAATACAATATTCTATATTATTACATTTACTTTTATTTATATATACGATTTTAATTGTTATATTTAAAACCAATGAAAATATACAATTTCAAATTCCTGCAAAATTATGTTATCTTTTGTTAATCGAATTTCTTAAAATTAAAAAGATAACACTTTAAGGCATGCGAATTAATCAAAACTACTGCACATATCGAACCAAATAGATGTTTCTAATCAAGTTGTTTGGTCCAATCAAATTGTTCCCATTTGTTGGCAAAGTTTACAACCGCCATCTTCTGGCTATCCATCGACACTTGCCTTGTTCGTCTGTACATGTCTTCTGCTGGCAATTTAAGCATTCCTCTAAGTACATTCAATCCAAAATTGCTATTGAATCGTTGTTCATCATCAATAACGTGAACAAACCCTTTATCTAGACCAAACTCAACATGGAAGTAAGGGAAATTCTCCGGTATAGAGTTCCTAAGACCCTTGACACTAGTGTCAATAAGCTTCTTTGCATTGTGCTGACTCCATTCACTCTCTGCTTCATCAATCTCCTTTTTAAAGTAAAGAGGACCTTGTTTTGCTATCGACAAAGGAACTGGGATGCATTCAATCAAACAATGGCGATGTTGCCGAGACAAACCAATCACTGTCTCTAGAAACACAACACTTTTGCCTTCTTTAGCATACATCATTATAAGACACTTCTTGAAATTGCGAATCTCGTTCCAAACATTGTCGTCAACGCTTCTGGTGGATGCCTCATGCTGCATTGTTAAGATACGGCAATGACCAGGGACTAGAGGCTGATGTTGTGGTAACATCAAATAAGTGAAGTTTGCTATAGACAAAACTAAGTGTTTTGGCCGATTTGGATTCTCGAAACAGAACATACATCGTTCTTGCTGAGTCACAATGCGTTTCATTACTCTTTGGTTGTTTTCAGATTCATGCTTCTGCCTCTTTTTGGTTGGATAGTCATACTCATACTCATCATCAGCAGAAGATGATTTGTACTGTTTGTTATGAATTATGCTTCTTGCCAAATGCATATCCGTATTATCACCATCATCTTCATTCTTCCTTTTACCAAGCATTTCTTCTTTGGTCGGATATCTAATCATTCAGGAAAAAAAAGAGTGTGTTAGGAGAAGGAAAACTAAAACACTCGAGACTAACTATCAAAGTCCGATTATCTCTCGATTGCTAGCTAGAGCTTAGGTTACAACCCTAAATATATATTCTCAAACGTGACGAAGAAATTTGGAAATTTTCTTTACTAAATCAATTTCAGATTCTTTTTGCCTTTTTCAATGGTTTGAAGAAACGTAAACAACTTGACCTAAAAGTAAAATTACCTCAATGTAGTTGCAATGATGGATGAATTGGATTGATTTGGTTTCAACCTAACTGCTTCTTCCATGAGTTTCTTAGCTTCTTCAGGTTTCCCTTTCATACGCATCTGAAACGCTTTAGCTGCCAATTGATTCACACTTAAAACCTTCATCTCGGGAGTAACGAACAATGATTTGGGATCGATGTGAAAATTTGATTCAGAGAGATTAGGTTTAATTTGGGGTTTTTTTCTTCAACTTCGGAGAGCGTTATATAGAGTTACTATTGTGAGATATCATATATATATATATATTTTTACCTGGTCTTATCTTATTAAAGTTTTCCTTTCTCTAGTTAGTTTATAATTGGGCTTTTACCTTGTATAAATAAAAGGCTTAAAATCATTAGTAAATACAACCCAATTTAATTACCAATTCTACATAGCTAAAAGAAATTTTAACCTAAAAATTACTTTTATACTTTCTTTCATGCATAAGAAGACGTGTTCTCCGTGCCTTGTTAGAAGAAGTGATCTTCATCAAAACACACGTACAATGGATGATGAAACACCTATTTCCTCGCGTGTCAGAGACTCCTAAGTCAAGAGGAGAGAAGACTCAAGCTGTTCAGATCAGTCCATACACTTTGTATTTTTTGACAATCCCGGCTCACTCATTACATTAAGAGAAAATTACAATAAATTGTTAGTAGAGATGACCAATGCATTGAAAGCTAAACGTAAACTTGGTTTTATCAACGGCTCAATCAAATAGCTTCCAGTCAAAGATCCAAACAATGAAAATGGGAGTACAGTAAAGTCAATGATCAATGATTGTAGGTTGAATACATACGTTCATTGAACCTAAAGTTAGGTAAACAATTATCTATCTCCGATGCTAGTAAGCTTTGGAGCGATCTCAAACAACGTTCATCTGGCAAAAACAAAGTGCGGTTGCATCAGTTGAAGCTTCAAATCGCTTCATGTAAATAAGATGGTCAATCAGTTCTTGAGTACTACGAACGTCTCTGCAATTTGCGGGATGAGTATCAGACATGTCTTCCTCTTTCTTCATGTATCAGTGGTGCTTCACAAGAATTTACTAAGAATTGTGAAGAAGATAAGATACACGAATTCTTGATGGGTCTTGACGACTCGCGTTTTGGTGGCTTGTGTACTATCCTGATCGGTCTTGATCCTTTGCCATCATTGGGATAAGTATACTCTCGTGATGTTCGAGAAGAACAATGTCTTGGGTCCGTTTGTGATCAACAACAAGACGTGGTGGGCTTTTTTGCAAGACGTGAACTTCAGCTGCAACATCCACAAGCTGATGATGGTCGTCTCGATACAACTGCATTGCATGCACGTGACAAAAATGCAGTGTGTTCTCATTGTGGTTGAAAAGGCCATAAACCTAAAGAGTGTTGGAATCTTAACGGTTTTCTCGATTGGATGGTAGAACGCAACAAAAACTCTTCTCGCGGTCGTGGTGGACGTAGCGCAGGATGTGACCGAGGAAAACAAGAAACCGCACATGCTGCAAGCTCCGAGTTCCCTAGTTTCACTCAAGAACAATGGGAGAAGTTGTCGTTGTTGATCCAAGAAAAATCGGTTTCAAGTGAACGATTGTGTGGTAAGCCTTCTATAGGTGATGCTATATTAGACACTAGCGCATATCATCACAAGACCGGAGATGCATCCTTGTTGACAAAAATAATTTCCATGCCACCATGCTCAGATGGGTTCGCAGAATGTAAAACGGTAGCATCAGATGTTGGAGTGCTATCTCTAACCGATATTGTCTCACTCCCCAACGTTCTTTACGTTTCCACGTTAAATTACACCTTATTATTTGTGTCAAAAATTTTGAAACAAACTAATTGTTTGGCAACGTTTTTTGATACAATGTGTGTATTGCGGGACCGTTTCTCGTGGACTCTGATTGGAAGCGGTGAGGAGCGTGATGGGGTATATTACTTGTATGTGGTCGTCCAACCAAAGCTGCATCTAGTCTCCATTTCGTCTGATAGTTTTTTGTGGCACATTCGTTTGGGTCACCCTAGTTTTCAGTTCTTTCTAATTTATTTCCTGGTGTTATGACTTCTAAGTCGGTTTTTGTGACATTTGCTTTCAAGCTAAACAAAAAGGGAGGTTTTTCCCATTAGTGATAATAAAGCTAGTGATTGTTTTTCTTTAATTCATTGCAACGTTTGGGGACCTTACCATGTTCCTTCTTCATATGGTGTTGTCTATTTTCTCACCGATGTATATGATTTTTACGATCAATTTAAACATACTTGTTACTAGAAAAGTCAAAAGTTCGAGTAGTCCTTCAGAACTCCGTCGCATATGCAGCTACACAATTCAACAAAAACATCAAGATAGTGAGAAGTGACAACAGTACTGAGTTCATGTGTCTAACTGACTTCTTTCAACAACATGGAATCTTGCATCAAACATCTTGTGTCAACACACCACAACAGAATAGACGTGCTGAACGCAAACACCGTCACACACTTAACGTTGCTCGAGCACTACTGTTTCAATCACATTTTCCAGTTAAATTTTTGGGAGAAGCTATCTTGACTATAACTCGTCTTATAAATCGCACACCTACGTTGCTACACTCAGGTCGATCTCTGTATGAAGTTTTACATGGAGTAAAACATGACTATACAAACCTTCAAGTATTTGGAGCAGCTTGTTGATAATACTCGGTTTTAATGCCTTATAGTGGGTATTTATACTTGCTATTTGGCATTATCTGAATGCTTTCCTTGTATATTTGGCATATTTTCAGGATTCTAGGTGTTCGGGACGTTCTGGAGCAATATAATGGATTTCAGAAGGTTTCCGGTTGCAAAATGGACAAGTATGCAGAAATTATGAAGAGATCGATCCCTCCCTATAGGGATTGATCCCTCCCTACAGGGATCGATCGATCTCCAAGTAAAACATATGAGACCGTCCTCAAACTTATCTGCAGATTTCCTTATTTTATTTAGATTTCTTTTAGACTATAAGAGCCATAGACTTGGTTTTATTTTCTTTACCCTACGCATTATTTTATTCTCAAAGCTTTTAGAGAGAGACCAATCTAAACCACAATATTTTGGAGAAGATTTATGAGTCTTTTATTTATATAATTTGGTTTTTGAATATGTGTTCTTCTTTGATATTGATTGTTAGGGTTTAACATAATGGATTACAATTGTTAGGTTTTTAGTCTAGATTTTTCTTAGTGCTTGAATTAGATTAGTCATCTGTATCATTGATATTAGATTGAAAAACGCAAAGAGATTTGGTTTAGAGATCTGACCTAATCTAGATGAGTAAGTGTTTTTGCTTGCGAGAGTATTGACTTGAATGCTTATGAACATATTGAATTTGAACTTAATGCTTGATTGAATTATTAGACATATGAGAGTTCATTTCTGATAATTCAAACATAGGGCTTAATACTCCGAGAGGAGATTAATCTAGTTATGTCTTAGATGTTGAGAACAATTTCAATATTAAATCATGCATGTTAACCTAAGCTTCAAACCTGACTACCTGTGGAATTTTCTAATGCCCGACACTTTTATCTATATGATTTACTTTTTTGGTTTACTGTTATTACTTTAATTCACATAAAACCACTTTTTATTCAGTCTTAGCTTGATTCGACATAAAACTGAAAGTCGTGCTTTCTGGTCCTTGTGGAATTTGACCCTAACTATACTACTTAGATATGTTCTATGCGGTGTAGATTTATGATTAAAATCATGAGCCTATCACTTGCTCATCTCACTGTTTCACACGCGACAAGAATAATTTTGGTTCAAGAAGTCAATATTGTGTATTTGTTGGTTAACATTTCGACAAGAAAACGAAGTTGTATGACCTAGAAACACATGAGTATCTAGTGTCTCGAGACGTTATCTTTCACGAAGATAAGTTTCCTTTTGCATCACTTGCACCGCCACAACTTGTAACAAGTCCTTCTGAGGTTGTCGATGTTCTATCGTCTCACGTCATAATCAAGATGAAGCTATGGTCTCTAGTTATGTTCCTCATGCTTCAGTTGATCCTCAGTCTTCTTCTCTAGAAGCCGCTCAACCGCAAGAACAACCTCTCAACCGTGATCAACGCTCACGTGTCCGCTCTACTTGCTTAAACAACTACATTACTTACAACGCAATAGCTAATACAAATCACACTCAGCTCCCTTCTCAATCTTTTTCCTCGACATTGGTTCAAGGTACTTCTCTTTACCCACTTATTACTTATGTTTCTGATGACAAGTTCTACGCAACACATCGTCTCTATTTGGCCGCCTAAACACTTTAGAGATGCTGTAAAACATGATGTATGGTGCACAACCATGTCTACAGAACTTGAAGATTTTAGACTAAACAAAACTTGGGATCTTATTTCTTTGCCATCGCATAAGCAACCAATTGTTTGTTAGTGGGTGTTTAAGGTTAAGTACAAAGCAGATGGTTCAATCGAGTGACACAAATAAAGGTTAGTGGTGCTTGGGAACAAACATGTAGAGGGCGGAGATTACTCGGACACATTTGCTCCATTTGTTAAGTTAACAACAGTTCAAACATTGCTCTGTCTCGTCGGTGCTAAAAACTGGGAAGCTTATCAGATGGATGTGCACAATGCCTTTTTGCATGGTGATCTAGTTGAAGAAATTTACATGAAGTTTCCTCCTGGTTTTCGCCGTACAGAGCCTGACAAATTTTCCGTCTCAATAATTCAATTTATGGTCTAAAGCAGGTTATGCGATGTTGGTTCAAGAAGTTGTATGGCTCACTCCTTCAGTTTGGTTTCAAACAATCTTACGATGAGTACTCACTCTTCTCATTTACATCGGGAGATATAGACATTCAGGTTCTCATATATGTCGATGATTTGATTGTTTGTGGTAACAATACTCTCATGATTCAAAGGTTCAAGGATTATTGGGGACAATGTTACGCTATGAAGGATCCTGGACCGGTCCAATATTTTCATGGGAATGAAATGCGATGCGGTGTCGATAGATTTTCCTGAACATGTCGTATTATGGAATATGATTTCCAGAAGAAATCATATTCTAGAATAGATTTTCCAGAATATTTCATCTTCCTAAAATCACAAATCGATTAACTCAAACATCAATTTCGTTTTTTCCATAAAAATCACTAGAATCTAAGAGATCATCTAAAAAAACTATAATAAGAAAAAAATAACACTCCACAATATCGTTTATGTGATAGGTAAACAAGTAAGAGGTAGATTATATGATAAGAAATTAAACAATGCCACCTTAAATATCAAAACATTAAGAAAAGAGATAAACAAAATGAATCTTCACGTATATGAACTTACCTTATATGTTAACTTTGATCACTACTTGATGTTTTTTTGTGGATTCCGATAAAAGGATTTCTAAAGATGTATGTTTAGGGAAACTTAGATATGGAAGGAGAAGGAAAGAAACACAAAGAAAAAAAAAGAAAAGTTGAATTTTTGTAGAGAATTAAATATAGTTACTAGAGAATATTTTATAAGAGATATTATAGGAATATAAATAGAAATGGATAAAGACAATGACATATTAAGCATAATTTGACTTTTTCAAAAGAAAAGTTAATTCCACAAACATAAGAAAAAATAAACCATTTTACCCAATTCCCCCATTATAATATAAATCATGTTATTTCAAAATTTAAAAATTTATATTTTTTGGATTTATAAATAATTTCAAATACAAAATGAATTTTGAAATCCAGTAACGAAGCTTTTATAAATCATTAAACGAATATATAAGTTCATAAAAAAGTTAAAATCATTAATCCAATAACTCTTGATTTCGCTTAACAAAAGTGTTTTGTTGTTATTTGCATTTTCTTTATAAATCATTTTTAAATCATATTACCATCGATTATAACCATCTATGGTGGATTTTAATAATGGATTAGCTTATAGATATGTATCTAAAGAGAACATTAGATATAGGCCTTGATTGGTAGAGCATAAAGGAGAGCATTATGCTCCATGCTAATCCAATCACATATATTTAAAATAGCATTTAGGTGAGCATTTAGCATATGCTAATGC
>OVBE01010450.1:0-15009 GCA_900406425.1 Iberis pinnata
GGATTACAATCCGTCAGGAACTCCGGTCACTTTTGCCCAAGTTTTCTTGTAGTGAAAGAAAGAGCGAACTGCAGAACAACCAATCCATATTTTTAAAGTTTCAGGGCATGAGAGACGTGATCAACTAGAGTAATGCTTTAAAATATTATAATTAAATAATTTAATTGTGTAGTGTTTATGAAATTAATTATATTATGTTACAAGATTATTATCATTTATTTAACTTATATTTTTTTGGTTTTTTTATTTTGCTTATATTATTGAAAAATAAATAAATATGAATATGAGTGATTAAATGAATATTTAAATACATTTTTAATGCTAAGATTGTTTGGATGGATAACTTAGATTGACAGAAAATTTTGCTATTATATACAGTATATGATTACGAGCTTTAATTATTGAGTTAATTTGTGAAATAGGTGCTTTATGAAACATAATTAGGTTTTAGGTACTTTGTTAGAGTTAATTTGTAAATTAGGTATTTTTGTGTTAATTCACATTTCAATTCACATAATCTTCCTAAGTTACAGACGAATTTTCAATGGAAGGTACTTAGTTCTGATTTGTGAAACATAATTTTGTTAATATTCACATACATGTAACACATTCATGTGTGTGAATATAATTCACATGTGCGAACTAAATTTACGTGAATGCATAACATTTTACGTCATCATACATGTGTATACGTATCATTCACGTGAATGCATATCATTGACGTCATTGTAATATCATTCACGTGTATCATTCACATGAATTTGTATAATTTACGTGAATGTGTTTAATTCACGTGAATAAGTGAAAGAACCATAAAAACTCGGCGGATCAAAGCTTTACGCCGCAGAGCTTTATCTTGTCGGAGCTATGTCTCGCCAATTATAATTTATCAAGATTTGGGTATTTGTTAGGATGAAGAAAGAAGAAAACCTAGGTAAAAAGAGAAAGTACTTTCCTTTTAGTTTATTTTTTACATCAATAGAATTAGGAAAGTAAATATCATTAAAAACATAACATTTTAAATAAATCAAATTTTAAATTAAATAAATATTTGTTTGTAATTGTATATGAGGATAAGAGTGTAATTCTCTTACGCTAAAATACCTTATTGCAAAAAAGATTAAAAGATACATTTTTCCAAATTAGTAAACATAAATGTGTCCATTTTCCAAATTATTTCTTAATGGTTCTCATATATCCATATATAGTTTTAGTTATTTTACTCTTGATGGGCATTAAACTATAATTCTTTATCTTGATTTGGATCGTTTCTACTAAAAAAACACACATATATGATTAATTTGATTCCAAACAGACTATTTCATTTGTTAAATATATATCATGAAGTTTCTATTCTGTATGTTTGATCTCTTCAAGTTCGAGGGAATGTGGATATCAATAATCTATGAAAAATCGTAAATCGATGATTTGAGACCTCATAATATGTACAAAGGAAAAATCTTGAATTAATTTTTATGAAAAAAGGGAGTAAAAGATCATATTCAGATTCCATATGGAAAGCTACTAAGTAGTGTATTATTGTTTCTCTTAGATCATGTATCGTAAGAAATTGAAATATACAAGTATATAGAAATTGATTGGGCAGTTTTAAAATTTGAACATAAAAATGGACTCTCTTTTTGTTTGTGTGTGGGGAGTGGGGGTGGGGGGTCCTCAAATGATCTGTAAAATCTGATGAGAAGGAATTGAAGAAGTTTTGGCAATACTAAGGTGGGGATCTTTTCATCCTTTACCATTCTAAATCTATCTCTTCTCTCTCTCTCTCTAGGGACATATTATTGATTATCACATGCAGTTGAAATGATCACGAGTTATTTCTAGGGTTTCAAGAGATTTTGAATTGGTTTTGTCAACTTTTCTTATTAGAAATTAAAAAAAAATCAGTGTTGACCTTAATTACTGGATCTTTAATTAGCACTTCATGCTATGGATATATGATTACTTGTCATAACATAATTTATACTTTTAGGTACCAGTTAATTAGTTCTAAGTAGCATTTATAAGCAGACTTGCTGACCCTTTTTTTTCTTTCTTGAAAGATAAACACTAATTCCTTTTGCCATTTATATTATATTTGATAATAAATGTTTTTATCTTCACCATGTTTTGGAAATGCTTTTTGACTTTCATTTATGTAGGCTAAATAAGAAATATTGGATTAAATTTTGATATCAATTTACCAATATATCTAAGTAATTTCTAGTGATACGATTTAAAAAGAAAAAATCAATCAGAAGATATAAAAAAAAAATCACCAACTTAAAATATTATCCAATCTTTTTAGTGATTGTTTAAGGGGGTTGTGAAAGGACATGAGACATCCAAATTTCGACTTTTTAATATTTTAAAACGTTAAGTGAAAAGGTTATCCAATAATTATCATGATTTGTCTGGCTCTCAAATATTTTGAAAAATTAAGTAGGGTTTTATTTATTATAAATCTTAAGTGTCTCTGGAGTAGGGTAAGGAGGTTATCGATAGGGGTTGTTCTGAATGGGGTCGACCAGTACCATTACACATACACACTTTTTGTCTCATATGTTTGGTTTCTGTGGGTGCCATCCACTCACGTGAACCTCTTTTTTTTTTTTTTTGAAATTTAATTTACTTGTTTCAACAGATATATTTTCCGAGGATATTTTACGCTAAAATATTTCTCAAAAATTCTTTACCAAATCTTCCTATAGACTATTTTAATGAAGTTTTTACCAATTGATCTCTGGCAAAAATATATAATCGTTTAAAATTCATTGAAATTTTCCATTTCTAACGAATATCATGATGGTAGAAAATGTATGCATGGGTTATCTTCTTTGTAGTATCCAACCCTTCAAACTTTTTTCGGAATAATCCTTGTTTTCTTGTAATAATTTATTTTACAAAACACCGCATTACTAATCATTTCTAAGATAAAACTAAACCAAAATATCTTTCATCAGAACACCTTGCCAAATTGCATGTCCATGCGAAATTTTTAAAAATTTGTTCTACATGTACAAGAAACGTAAATTACACAACCTTTTTTCTAATTGTTTACGGATAGCTAAATTGAATTTCATGAATATATAAATAAAATTTGTTGTCCTTTTAATATTTTTGTCTCGTATTATTTTTTTATTTTTAATTAGTTTTATTATACATTTAAATTATCTCCATAAAGAGTATACTAACATTAGTTGATGGGTTTGTACGGTCGGACCGGCCCGAAAGTGGGATTAAAAATAGTATTTTATCCATTTATTTTAGAATCCACCGTACGAATTGATGTATATATGTTACACAAGTAACGCACCTCTAGATTCACATAAATCATAATATACTAGGTCATGACTAATTCATACGGACACATTATTACATTGTTTTCTTAGATTTTTTTTTTAATAGTTTGTATTTTTTTTATAATTTTGTATTTTACTTTGTGTTTTAACATTTTTAATATACCGATAAATTTAAGTATCGTTGCATAATATAAATTTATGTTTAGTTATACCAAATATTTTCATTGGTTTTTGATAATAATAATATTCTCTTTTGACATATGTCAGATTTTTTTGTATTTACAATCTTTAAAAACTAATTACTTGATAATATATATATTGAAAAAATTAAAAATTATACCAAAATTTTTAAATTTTTATACTCTATAAATAGACGCTTGTTTTGTTTATTTTGGACATAGAAAAAAACAAATTTCATGACGTTTGTGGACAAGACACTTTGTATACGTGACACTATTTATTCGATGTACACAATAATTATTCAGTCTGTGTACAATATCGTGTATCATTCAGCATGTGTATAACGTAATGCATATGATGTTTGTGTGTACAACCTTACGTATCATGCAACATAAGTACATAATGTTCTATACACAATGTTTGTGTACATCGTACTAATTATTAAATAATTATTAAATGTACACATTTAATAATTAGCATGATGTACATAAGCATCGTGTATACATCATTGTGTACATGATGGTACATGTTGTATGATATATGATGTTGTACATAGACTGCATCATCATTGTGTATATCTAATAATTATACGTTCATTGTAAACAACATTGTACATAGACTGCATTATCATTGTGTACGACTGCATTATCATTGTATACGACTGCATTATTATTGTGTACATCTAATCATTAGCATGATGTACACAACTATCATGTACACATCTATTATGTACGCGACGCTATATACATGTTGCATTATACACGAAGTTGTACATAGACTACATCATGATTGTGTACTCCGAATAATTAGCACCACGTACAAAAAGCGTTGCGTACACAAAGCGTCGTCTACACAAAGCGCCGTATACACAAAGCATCATGTACATAAAGCATCGTGTACACACAACGTCTGGTACAAAAACATCATGAAAATTGTGTTTTGTTTGTGTCAAAAAATGTCTGTTTATAGAGTACAAAAAATAAAAATTTTGGTATAATTTTTATTTTTAAAAATATATATATTATCAACTAATTAATTTTAAAAATTGAGAATGAAAAATAAAAACATCACATTAATACCACTTATTTATTCTCTCTCACACTTTCAAGGATAAAATTGTATTTGTTTAAAGTAAAAGTGCACTAGAGTGAAAGAATAACACCAAATCCACTAAAATGAAAATATTTTGCAGTTAAGTGTAATTTATCCATACAATATAGATGCATGTTATTTTTATCATTATCATAATAAAGATTATTAATCATTCTATTAGTTTTATATAAGGAATAATATTATTGCTATGATTACCATAATAAAATTTCAAAATATCTACATGTAAATGTTTAAAATCAGAATCTCAACTTAATATAATATAGATGCATGTTATTATTATCATTATTATAATAAAGATTATTAATCATCCTATTAGTTTTAAATAGGGAATAATATTATTATTATGATTACCATAATATAAATTCAAAATATCTACACGTAAGTATTTAAAATGAGAGTCTCATGTTGATATGATTTTTAGATAATATTGACATTTATATAATATTTGTCTAATATCAATATAATCAATTTATTATTATTTGTATAATATTTATATAATATTTTTATAATGTCAATATATACACGTAAAAGATAAAAATGAGAATCTCATGTTGTTATGACTTTTAGATCATATCTAAATTTGTAGTGAATTGTATAATATTGAAACTATTAAACTTAAACTTTTTGAGGTTTAGTAAATATAAAATATAATAGCTTACGTCAAGTGAATTGTACAAATTTAAACTTATAAACTTATACCTTTTAGTTTAGATAAAAAATTTGATTCTATCGATATTATACAAATTCACTACACGTAATAATTTTGTATCATAGATTTAAGATTTAAATTAAATTTATGATGTATGCAATATAAGTAATTAAATTAATCTAATTTAAGATTTTTAAAAAACTTAAAAAATTACGGTAATGTTATATAAAAAATTAAAAGATTTAAAATATATTAAAAGAATTTGAAATTTTTTGGTGATACTACATAGACAAACCAATTGATTTAAATAAATACAAAATCTAAAAAAACATGGTGTCAAAAACTGAAATGTTTGTTTGTTTTTTTTTTTTTTAATATATTGAAGATATATACATACATATATGCATGTATGTATAGTTGGTAGCAAGTGCATGTGTTTGGCTCGTGGGTCAATTTGGCCTTTAAAAAGGATGAAACATAGTATAGGTTGGACTCTTTTTGCCGTCTATGATCTATCAATCTCTCTCTCTCTTTCTCTTTCTCATCAATGGGTTCGAATTTTCGTTACTCCATAGATCTTAACGAAGATCAAAACCATCAAGAACAAGCCTTTTTCTATCCTCTTGGATCGTCTCTTCTTCACCACCAAGTTCCTTGTGATTCTTCATCTTCTTCCTCACCCATTTCGCCTCTCTCCTCTTACCTCCCTTTCTTGATCAACTCTCAAGAAGATCAACATGTTTCCTATCATTCCCATCATCAACTCCATCTTTCTCAACCCCTCGAGGTATTTACATATTTATATATTTATATATATGTTTAACTTATATATGCTTTGTCATGTATATTCAGACAACTGATACTAGTTTTTTTTTTTGGAATTCATATCGAGAAAAGTTTTCATAAACGAATTTCATTATCATAAAAAGGGAAATATTATTAGAAACCTAACTAAAAATTATGATCTTTGATAAATATATATATCAGGCCAAGATTTTTGTGGCTAACAGTGGATCATCATCATCATACGATCACATGGTGCCGAAGAAGGAGACAAGACTGAAACTCACGATAAGGAAAAAAGATCATCACGAAGACCCAACCGATCTTCTTCATCAGAAACCGACAAAACCCAATCCAGATTCCGACAAGTGGATGATGTCCCCAAAGATGCGGTTGATCAAGAAAACAATCACCAACAATGAACACCCCTTAATTGATCACTCTAATAATCGTAAAGAAGAAGATCACTACCCTTTGAATCATAAGACTAATTTCGATGATCAAGATCACAATGAAAATCTCAAGAAAGTAGCGACAAGGACGACCAAGGGCTCAACCACGGAAAATCGCTATAATACAATCAACGAGAATGGTAATAACAATGGCGTTATTAGGGTTTGCTCCGATTGTAACACTACCAAGACTCCTCTTTGGCGAAGTGGACCTCGAGGTCCCAAGGTAACTAATTACTTACATCAATGAAGTTTTAATTTGCTATATATATATACTATACATAAGTTGATAATTGCAGATATATTTGATTAATTCAAACCTTTATATAATTAAGGCACATGATACATATGAGTCCAGTACTATTTTAAGAAAGTATTAATTTAAAAAAGAAAACATTTGTTTCATAATCGTCGTAAAAACACACACAAACACGTACTAATAATAATCATCATTTGTTATATACAGTCTCTTTGTAACGCATGTGGCATAAGGCAAAGAAAGGCGAGGCGAGCCGCTATGGCTGCAGCCGTAGCCGCTGATGACCAAGAGGTGATGGTAGTGGCCGGCCGGCTGCAACAGTCGCCGCTGAAAAAGAAATCTCAAATCAAGAAAAAGAGATCAAACGGTGGAGATCCGATGGTGGCCAAGATAAAAAAGGGAAAGATCAAAGAAGAAGAGGAAGCAATTATTATTGCAAGAGACTCAGAGATCAGCAAGTCTACAACTTCTAATTCTTCGATATCTTCAAACAAACTTTGCTTCGATGATTTGACAACCATGTTGAGTAAAAGCTCAGCAGTGTTCCCACAAGATGAGAAGGAGGCTGCTCTTTTACTCATGGCTATGTCGTATGGACTAGTTCACGGTTGATTTACAATATTTCTGATTCAATAAAAAGGGTAATTATTATTATAGCTACATATATATACATAACAATCATAATAATGATTGATTATTAAGTCTTAAATTAATTAATATAGTTTTGCAGGTTGTCTAATATCAGAGTGAAAACATTTTATAATAAGAGTGTGTGAGATTAGTATAATAATATATATATGTAGCTATATATCTATGTTTTGGAAGATTTTGATGGAGCATTATTCACCCGATAATGTGGGTGTTCTTGTTCATTTACTTACATCTTTGTATTGTGTAATGAGGTTTTCCGTTTAAACTATGATATAATCAACTGCGAGTAATATTATCAATCTTTTCTTTATATGCATCATATCACAGTTTAGATCAGTCATGATAAACTGATGATATCACCAAGCCAATAAGTCTTTTCGATTACCAACTTAAATTCAATCGGCAATGAGTGAAGTAATTCATATTTATATATTAATTTATATATTTTAATATTTTTAATGTGAAATATTATATATATAATATGTCTTTTCTAAATAATGGATCTCAAAAGTCACTTATCTTGGGAGGTTATGGGCTGGTTGACATGACCAATTTCAAGATGTACCGTGAATTGGATTGAACTCTTTTACCATATTAGGGATATGGATAGATTGATCTGTTTTCTTTTTTACATTAGTCTATATTTTTTATGTTTTGGATGTGAAACATTATATTTTAATCATTTTTTTAGAGTTTTGAGGGTTTAATAATAACAGTATACAATTTGAAGGCTTCAAAACTAATATTTCTGTTCCGGCTGCATGCATGTTGTTTTTCAAGCCATCCAAGGTCCTAATACAAACTTTAATTGCTTGACAAAAAGACAAACTATAATAAAAAAAATCTATTGGGTTTAACAATTTACCCAAACAAATGAATAATATATTAAACTAAATGCTTCGTACAAATATATTGAACACAAGATGTACAAATGGATGAGAGCAAAGCAAAGATGGTTGATATGAGATAATATGAATGTGTGTATTAGACAAGAGATCATGTGTGAATAAGATAATACGTTTGTGTTGCATTTTAAGGCAACGACAACAAAGGTAAAGACATCTACAACATTTCCGACCCACATCTCTAATCTTTTTATACTCCCGTTCTTTTCCCATAGATTATATTTATAAATTTATTTCGTACTCTCTTAAAAACATATATGACTTTTGACCTATTTCTGTATCAATAAATAGAAATATACTTTTTATATATTTTTCGTCTTTAATTTTTTCTTTTGCTACACTATTTTCTATGGTGTGAGTGAGATTAATTATCTCTATGTTTGTGGAATTAAATTTTTATTACAAAAGTTTGTAAAATAAAACTTTTAAATTTTTTTACCTTTTTAAAAAATTTCGTTATTTCGACGGAATGACCGTTCTAGTTTAGAATGATCGTTCTAGAAAATACGTAATTTTTGGGCAATATATGGAACGATCATTCTACTATGGAACGATCATTCCATCTATTGCCCAGAAGTTACGTATTTTTCTGGAACGATTATTCTACACTAGAACGGCCGTTCTGTGTATTTATTTTTTGAATTTTTTATTTCCGGTTTATTTTTGTTTAGAAATAGTTATATAAACCGGAAATAATTTAATTTGTGTATTTCTTCTTTCCAAAAATTTATCTTTTAAAAAATCTTAATATTTTTCCTCTCAACCTATCACTCAAATCTTTCATAACCTTCTTGTTTCTTACCCGATTTCAGTGATTTTAGGCTCTATTCCACACAAATTTTGACCCTTTATCCATTCATAGCAATAGTTTTTGTATTTAACAAAGGTATGATCTCAAATCTCTTCATATTTGGTCCGAAATTTACAAAATTTCATGGGTAAGTTGGTTTTGTGAAGCTTTGAGTTGTTAATTTGTTGAGTAGAGTCTTTTTGGTGTTTTTAAACCATTGGAAAAACCAATTTTGATGGAATTGCAAATCAACTTTGAATTTAGGGTTCATTCTTGGAGAAACTTATGTTAAATCCGAAAATGCTACATTGGTGGAATATGAGTTTTATTAGTTGGCTATGGTCATTAATTTTGGGAATGATTCTATCTCTTTGTTTAGGATGACATTATTTGATGATTTGTGTTTATGATTCTATGTCATGATAATTTTTTTGTTAAAATTAAGCATAATGTGGTTATGTTGTTATGTGAAATTGATGATTTGTGAGTTGTCTATGTAATTGATTTTATGGTTCATGAATTCTAAAGTTGTTTTTGAAATGTTTCTTGGTTTCTAACACTAAATTTCAGGATCATAACAATGGATGATTCTCTAAATGAGGAAAACTAAACACATGGTTTGTACGTTTTCCATTTTTTATGCTTCTTATTTCTTATGGATTTTCTTTATATAATGTTTTCTTTTTGTCTCATTGATAAATGTTGTTAAGTGTGAATTATGTGTTTCTAAAATGTCTATTCAATGTTGGATTAGAGCCGCAAGTGGAACAGATCAATAATACATGTCGAATGTCGATAATGAAGAAGGTTAAGAGTGATTTAACAGCTAAATACAACATGGTAAAGAAAGATCCGATGTTTGGTAATATACTAGTGAAATATGAAAACTCTTTGGGATATTCAGCTAGGTTGATTCATAGCATGTTGTGTAGGTAGTTGATCACTAAGAAAAGCATGAGTTGTGGCCTGGAACGGTCATTCTGGAATGTTCCATAGAGTTTCTGAAACATTTTGGAATGACCGTTCCATGCCAAAACGGTGTTCCAAAATGTCTAAGGAAGTTTCTTAAACATTTTGGAGCAACCGTTCCACACCAGAACGGTCGTTCCACAATGTTCCGTAGAGTTTCTGAAACATTTTTGGACGACCATTCCAGGCCAGAACGGTCGTTCCAAAATGTCCAAGGAAGTTTTCGGTTTTTCTTACAAATGTAGGTGAATACGTTATACTTTTGAGTTTAATAAGATTAAAAACCATATATAAAAAACCATAGTATAATATACTAAAAATTAAAACAACCAACAAAAAAATTATGAAATATAAAATAATATTTATTTGCGATTTTCCCAAACAACTACGAAACATTTAGAAATTTCCAGACATATTCACCAAGGGTTGTTGTTTTTTGTTCTAAAAGTTATGAATATGATCTGCAATCCAAAGAAAGAAAATAAGAAAACAACACTAAATTAAAAGTAAACAAAGTTTTACATAGCAATATAATGTACCTGATTATATTGTTATGTCGCATGTTGCTCTGTTATGTCCTCCATTACCACAACGACTCCATTTATGCATTTTCAAAACTTGTGAACCCTGAGATGATCTTATCTTGTTTTCAGCTGTTTTAAAACGTCGTTTCCTACGTCTACCAGAGCCTCTACGTGTTTTATGCGGTAATACTTGATCTAACTCAATAATTTGTGGGACATACCTTTCCTCTTCGGGAACTGCGATTGGTTTGATGACTTTCTCATAAGATGTTCTCCATACATATGTACTATAAACAACATCAGTGATAGTATTAAGTTCCATCCCTATTGAAAAAGCTGCTTTAATGGCATATCTGCAGGGAATTTTGCCTAGATCAAACTTCTTACATTAACAAGTGCTTCTTTCCAATTAAAACACACAATTATTTTCATCTCCCTTAACCTCAAATATGTTGTTGCTGGACAGAAAAGCAATCAATCCATTTGCTTTATCTGTTTTTCTATTGATTATTTTCTCTACTGCAATCGTTAAAGGATACTTATGTTTTTTATTTGCTGCTCTGCTCTTAAAGAACCAACTTGTCAACTTCTCTCTAATAATGTCTAATAAAGGTATCAATGGATACTCTCTAGGTGATCTCAATGTCGAATTTATTGATTCAACAATATTAGTGGTCTTAATGTCAAACCGATATCCATGAAAATGATACCTAGCCCATTTTCTTACATTAGATTTCTCTAGGTATTTTCTAATAAGCGAACTAATGCTACAAATCTGATTGTATTTCTTATCAAAAATCAGCAATCTTATATGTTTTCGAAGCCTTTGCAACCCAGTTGACCAAGCCCTTAGCCTTGAAATAAGTAGCCACATTATTGAGCAAGTGGTGGATACAAATTCCATGGTCAGACAGTGGATAAATCTTACTAAGTGACTTAGCAATGGAGACATGTCTGTCAGACACAAAATCCAACTCTTTCTCATCTGCTATAACATTTTTTAATTGCATCAAAAACCACTCCCACTAGCGATCGTTCTTTGAATCAAAAATCCCAAATACAATTGGATACAAATTAGAGTTACCATCAATAGCTTTCACAAAAAGCAATACTCCTTTATATTTGCTTTTCAAAAAGGTCCCATCAACCACAATAACCTTTTGAATTGCCTTGTGAAACCCTCTGACACTTTGACCAAAAGAAATATCTAGATATATGAATCTACCACTCTCATCTAACTCGTAATTAGTGTACGTACTTGGATTAGCTTCTTTAAACATATTCAAGTATTTTGGTATTTAATGAAACTCTTCTCTAGCATACCCCTAACAATGTTAACAACATACTAACGGGCTTCCCATGCTTTGAAATAAGAAAGCTCAGCTCTATGGTCTGTACGTAACATATTAATGATGTCATTTGGATTGGCCCTTCCTTTGATTCTTCATACTTTTTTATAATAATATGGCCAATTGTTTTTTCTAAAGCTGTCCTTGAGAATTTGATTTTTTTTTGAAGGACCACACGTATGTTCAACAACATACTTGTTGATTCAAAAATATGATGATCTAGCTAGACACTCTGCATGAATTCTCCAATTGCAAAGCTGATCTTTGCACCATAAACACCCAAAATGAGTACAAGACTTTGAAACTCGGTAATCAAAGTTATACTTCATAGCGCATATCTCCATTGTCTTTATCAACTCTTCCTTGTTTTTGAAAAGTTGATCATTTTTTTACACAATCAACCACTCCAATTTTTTTTTTATTTTCACAAACAAAAAATTCCGGACATCAACTGATTATCACCATCAAATTCAACATTAGGAGAATATCTTTTCAAATCATCATTCAATATAGAGTTACTTACATCGTTTCTTGGTAATTGAGGCTTATCGTCAGCATCTTCTTCATCAACTAAATCTTCTGGTGGTTTTTCAAATCAAATTCCATCCTGCTCTTTTGATCATCACCACTACGTTTAAATGTCACACACAAACGCATCACATTCTCCTTTTTGAAAAATCCAAATAAATGTTTAACTTGATGATCATTTTTGACAATTACTGGTGGAGATTCTAAGTGATCAACCAACACAAAAGAGCAGTAACTGATTTTCAAATCGGCCGTACCGAAATCCATATTGAAGTCTTCTACAAAAATTTTCTTCATCTTTTGAAAAGTTGAATTAGATTCCAAACCAATAATTCTACCTCATTTCTCCTTATCAATGATGAATCTCCAACAATTATTGTAAAAAAATCTCCATATACACACATCACATATATGTGTATCATATTTTCCTGCCAAATAACAATCAAGATTAGTTTGGTGATTAAAAGATATTTCACATTCTACATATACACTAGATATTCCAGAATACTTTTCAAAGTAGCATAGAAAATTTATTCCAAGATTATGTATTTTATTGTTTTTGTGATTTATCCAACTATTATATTTTATTGTTTTTGTGATTTATTTTGGAAATTTTCGAATTTTTTCCTCACTTTTTATAATTTTTTTTTTGAATTATTTGGATTATTTGGGGATTTTTGGGTTTTTTTGGATTTTTAAATGTTTTTTTACTAAAAAAATAAAAGTTAACGGTGCCTTAAACGGCAAGTAACCCAACCCGTGTAAAATGGGCAGATACTGATAGTTTGTGTATTAAACTGGGCAAACAATTTAGTTGGTGTATTAAGTTGGGTATTCGAATAGTTCGTATATTAAAAAGGTAATTGGAATACAATTGTTGTATTAAAATAGAATTTTTCCATTCCACAACCATAGAAAAAACTCTTTTTTAGCTAATTCTCTCTTGATTATATTTGTAAATTTATTTTGTACTCTTTTAAAAACATATATGACCTTTGACCTATTTCTGAATCAATAAATAGAGATATACTGTTTTACATATTTTTCGTCTTTAATTTTTTCTTTTGCTACACTATTTACTATGGTATGAGTGTGATTAATTATCCAGATCCACTATTCGATTTTGGATTGACCTGAATTCGTTACAAAATTCTGGATATCCAAGGAGTTCGAAGCCGAATTTAAATAGTAAATTTAGGATCATGGCGAATCTGGATCTAGATATTAAATTTTTTTAAAATTTTTTTTAACAATAATACATAATTTAAAACGTAATTTCATAATTAGTTTTGTACTTTTCTAATATAAAAAAGCATTTCTAATATCTTCAACCAAAATTTTTTTGGATCCGGATATTTGGAGATATCATGATTGTTCGAAAGATATCAAGCAATCCTAGATTCAGATTTTGATCGTACTTTTATGGATATACTCAATCTAGATCCAAATATCAGGAAAGATATCATAAATATCATTTCCATCCCATGCCTAGTTTAGAGTCATTAGTACTATGGTACACAATCATTAATGAGTGATGTAGGTAAAATAATGTAAAGGTTATAAAAATATTAAAAATATAAAGTGTAATTAACCATTGATATCAAAGTTTCTTAATTTCTTTAAATATTTTAAGGTTTCCTCATCTTTAACACTCTATAAAACTGTCATATGTCCACACATACCAACACTAAACCGATACTATAACAGTAACACCAAACCGAATAAGTCACTGTAGGTTCGTTAAAACCGGATTAAGGAAAACGAATAAAAACGATGAAAAACGACTTTTGATAACGATTTAAATCGAAATGAAAACGAGAATGCGGAGTCGAGAATGATCTCTTTCCTTAATTCTTTAAATCGCCCGTAGTGCCACGGTTATGTGCGATATAAGAATCCCATGATACAACCGCAGGGAAACCGTTTCGCATGCACTCGAGAACGGAATCTATCGAACTATATCTACGACTATACTCTCGGTGTGGAAAAATTACGATCGATTAGAACAACGTTTGGAGTTTTGCGATTTTGAGTGTAGAAGTTTTGAGAGAATTTTCGTCTGGTGAAAAGTTCCTAAAAAAAATCAGTTCGGTTCTGAATATATAACCGAAGCTGAGGAAACTTGCGCAGGAAGGTGGAGAGGATCTTCGAGATCGCGTGTCCGGATTTTTCGGAGAGGATCTCAGAGAAAATCTCTCATGGTTGGACTCGTTCAAACTCGAGTATAGAGAGAAGATATTTTTTCGAAAAAATAATTCCGGTTAGGTAATTAATTGAACTCGAGTATAGGCTTTTGGTTTGATAATTAATAGAACTCGAGTATAGGCTTTTGGTTTAATAATTAATTGAACCGTTTCTGACGCGTTTAAAAACGCTATTTCGCAAGCGCGTTTCAAAACGCTGGTTTGCAAGCGTTATCTTCAAAACGTTTTATTTTAGCGTTTTGGAAACTCAATTTTTCGATTCATGTGACTGTTTGAACTTCAAACTTGTGACAGTGTACTGGGACATTCCCAAAGACCCAAAGACCCAAAGACCCAACGACCCGCGACCGCGTC
>OVBE01010451.1:0-15007 GCA_900406425.1 Iberis pinnata
TCTTGCAGTCGTTCTAGGAGGTAATGGAATTCTAAGGAAGGGATTTTTCCCATTGGAGAGCTTTGTCACCCAAAGAAAAGGGAAATAGAAGTAACTTGAATGTGTCCTCACTCACACCATTAATCTTGGTAAGACTGCATAATCTGTCAAAATCGTCCAGGTGGTCGAATGGATCCTCCATTGGTAAGACATGGAACTTATTTCCCTGAACCATAGCTATCAAGCTGTGATTGATCTCAAAATTATTGTTCTGGACAGCAGGTGAGTTGATTCCATAGTGTTTTGTGTGAATGTTCGGGTTTTCACCCGCACCAATAATGTGCTGTTTAACGTGGTCAATGTTCTCCATTTGCAAGTAAAACACTTGAGATGCACTAACAAGGAGAAAACAGAAATCAGTAAAGTAAAAGAAAGTGAACTTGATCTCAATAAATCCAAAATCCAGAATGTAACAAACAAACACCCAATTGGCAAGAACGACAAATTGATAATACGTATTTTAAGTGTCAATGTATTATAGTGGTGATGCAATGATTATCAATTCCTATCACACAAACATGCCATTGTAGTATAGATAGGTTGTCAATCCAAATAGGTGTAATGCTAACACTCAAGATGCAAATGGAACTACTAATTCAAGCCAAACAATAAAAATGGGGGTTTTCTTACAGTTCCTAAATGAACAGAACATAGCAAAATTGCATGAAGTAAAACATAAATGAAAGTAAGCATGCATAATTAAAAGATAGACAGCTAGTAAAACATAAACAAAAAACTAAAATGGGTAAAAATGCAATCAAATGAAAGCAGTTCCTAACAATGGGGGTAATCAACTAGTGATCCTTTCTGAATTAGCTAGAAACCTAACATACATCAAACAATAAGCTAATCCCTATACAGTAGATTCATATGCAACCAAGTCCAATCTCTTGATAAATGGAATCATCCTAAGCAATCACCAGACCTAACTCTCGTTAACGGTACACTACCTAGCAGGCATGAAGAACCAATCTACTAAAGCCAATAAGCACCCTAGACATCTAATCTCTTAGGATAGGATATGCAAATCTCTGAAATCGCCATGTTCATGCATTTCATTGAACACCTTTTGAGTGCTAAAATGCCTAATATCATATTTCAGTTATTCAAAAAGAAATCAGCATGAAGAGCAATGAAACAGAAGGGATCTAGATGCAATCAAACTTAGGTACCCAGGAAGAAAAAGAAATCAACACTAATCTACCCCATCCTCAAGAACCTAAGAGAATTACTCACTACACATGTTGGGTGAAAAATCAGAAAAAGAGGAAAGCATAACTACTAAGCAAGACATTCGAATCAAAAGTCAATGATGATACAACAAGAACATTAAGTTGAAAACGTGATAAAGATGATGAACAAAAAAAAAAAAACCCAAAGATGCATAAGACGAAGATGATGAACAATAAGAACACTAACCCAAAAAAATAGAGTAACAATGAAACAGTAGAAAACTAGAGAAAATGATCAAGGTGAAAACAAGATTAAAAGCATAAAAACGTAGATCAAGATGCACCAGATAGTTCATAGCCCTAATCTAAGCATGAAAATGAAGAAATCAGAAACTTAATCAAAATCTAGGTTTGAACATGAAGAACAAAAAAAGCAAAAACAGAGAGAATATTAAACCTAAAACAAACCCTAGATGGCTAAAAATTAAAGCTTGTTCGAAATGGAGGCGTTTTAGGACTTTTATAAAGTTTCAGAAAATCCCTAAAACATAGAAAAGACAAAACATAATGATTAATCTAGGTCTTGGGTCTGGTTCATCCTGAAACCGAGTTGGTCGGGTCGGATTTGCTTTGCTCGATCATGGTGATCGATCCATGAAGAAAAGGGGTCGAGGGAGCTTGCGGAAACGTGATCGAGGTGGCTTGCGGTAGCTGGTCAAGACAAGGACTTGGAGCTGGGGTCGAGGTGATGTGTGGTTGGGCTCGATCAACCATCAGACATTAAGTTGATCGAGCTGGCTTGGTGCTGGGCCGGACTGCATCAAGGCTTGGAAGGAGGCGATCGAGGTGAAGAGGAAGTTGGGCCGGGATGATCGAGCCAGCTTACTAGTGATCGAGCTATACCACCGAGGTGGCCCAAGAAAATGCTTCGTGATCAAGCCGAGATATGTTCAGCTTGATGAGAACTTGGCCGATGCAACGAGATGGGCTCGATGGTGAAGGTTGCTTGGGCTCGATGGTGAAGTTGGTCCTTTCTTATGCATTTCCCTTTCCTTCTCCAATTTTTAACTTATGTTCTTAAAACTCCTAGAAGTCCTGAAAAATCTCCAAAATGTGTATGTATGCAAGTGCTAATGCAAAACTTCCTAAAAAATGCAAACTTACTAATAAATTCTATGGATGCAACATATTAACAACTAAAAGACCCGAAAATGATGTTAAATGACTTCCTAAAACCACTAAAATGCAGAGACATCACTCACGGTTTGGTGNACAAACTTACTAATAAATTCTATGGATGCAACATATTAACAACTAAAAGACCCGAAAACGATGTTAAATGACTTCCTAAAACCACTAAAATGCAGAGACATCACTCACGGTTTGGTGGTTGCCGAAAAAAAACCACAGTCGCCATGATCATCCTTCATTGGAATTGTCAAGGTCTTCGGAGCACCTTGACAGTTCCATACCTTCGAGATCTCCGACATGCACATCAACCATACCTCATCTTTCTTTCGGAAACTAAAAATCATTTATCTTATGTACAAAAGTAGCTCGGGATTTAAATTATGCTTTTTCTTATATTGTCAACCCTATCGTTATAAAGGGTGGTCTAGCAGGTTTTTGGAACCACTCAGTTCGTCTTTCGTTTTCTGATCAACCTTATCAGCAAGGATTTTCTTTTTTCTGTTGATTCGGCTACTAATCCATATTTTGTTCTTTGTTATGTCTACGGCTACCCTCATCAACGGTTCAGGGCTACCCTTTGGCAAGCCTTGTCAGCCCAATCTTCTATCTCTCCTCCTACTTTCTTCCTCGGTTATTTCAAAGAAATTCAAGATTTATCAGTAAAATCAGGGGGATCCAGATTTCTCCTCCCTTCAGTTCGGTCCTTTAATCACTTCCTCCATTCTCGGGGTCTCCAAGACCTTCAAACTATAGGGGACCCTTTTACTTGGATAGGTCGGCGATGTGATCATATCGTCCGGTGCAAATTAGATAGAGCGACGACTACATATGACTGGCATGAACTTTTCCCCTCCACCTCGGCCCAAACCTTACCTTGGATAGGCTTGGATCATCGGCCCATTTTGGTAACCCTTAACCCTACTCATCGCAAGATCTCAACAACTTTTAAATACGATACCCGATGGCGGCATATTCCCTAAATTTACCCCGCTGTTGCCTCTATTTGGTCTTAATCCTGCTGTCATATTCACCCCCGCAACTTCAGTGATGCTCTTGCCTCTTTTCGACGTGGCCTGTCTTAATGGAAATCGTGAACTAACACTAACTCCAAAATTGCTATCAATGACTTGAAACTCAAGCTTCAGACGGCTTACCAGACATTAACACCAAATTTTCATTACATTGGCGCACTCAAACAAGAACTCGCACTTCACTATAGGCGGGAGGAAGAATACTGGAAAAGAAAAAGCAGGATCATGCGGCTCAAAGACGGCGATCGGAACACGTCTTATTTTCATGCCAATCCCTCATATCTTCCTTGATTATTTCCAACAACTCTACACATCTCAATCCCCCACAAACCATGATAACGTGCTTCAGTGTATCAACCCAAGGGTAACAACTGATATGAATGCCCATCTTGAGGCTCCACTAACCGAATCAGAAAATTTTCTTTCCATCAAACAAATGGGTAGATACAAAGCTCTAGGACATGGTGGTTTTAATGCAGGTTTCTTTAAACACCATTAGCCAACCATTAAATCCAATACTACTAATTACCTGACGCTTTTCCTGACTGAAGATTGTTTTGATACCAACCTCAACCACACGCATATATGTCTGATTCCTAAGACAACAAACCCTATAAACATCTCTGATTTTCGACCAATTAGCCTTACCAATGTTGCGTACAAAATCTTATCAAAGGTTTTGGCCAACCGCCTTAAATTGATTCTTCTGCAAGTTATTTCACAAAAGCAATCTGCTTTCATTCCTCACCGGCTTATCACAGATAACGTCCTAATCGCACATGCGCTCCTCCATTCCCTCTCAAAGTGCCGCCTCAAGCACCCTTTCATGGCATGTCAACTAGATATTAGTAAGGCCTTTGACCGTATTGAATGGTCCTTTCTTCTCGGGGTTCTTGCTAAACTTGGGTTCTCCTCTAAATGGTGTCACTGGATCCATTTATGCATAAGCACTATTACATATTCAATCCTTATTAACGGCAAACCTCATGGAAGAATACATCCATCGAGAAGCATTCACCAAGATGACCCTTTATTGCCCTATCTCTACATCTTATGTGCTGAAGCTCTCACCCAAATGCTCAATAAGGCGACACTTATGGGCACACTACATGCGTTTCAGGCTAGTCGGGGTGGGCCCCTTATTTCCCATCTCTTATTCGCCGATGACTCCCTAATCTTCTGCCGATCCACGCCTAATGGCTGCCAAACCCTACTCTCCATCCTTAACACTTATGCTCTCCATAGTGGACAACTCATCAACTACACTAAATCCCGAGTCCATTTTGGCCATGGAGTTCCCAAGATGACCTAAACGTATCATGCATCCATACTGAACGTTCAACCGACTCTCTTTTTCAGCCGCTATCTAAGCTTGCATGAATTACATGGACGAATTCAATACTCTACTTTTAAGGTTATCTTAGACCATGTTTGTTCCAAGATAAGTAGCTGGTCTACGCGTTTTCTGTCAACGGCTGGAAGGGAAATACTCCTAAAATCAGTCTTACTTGCACTCCTAGCTGATGTCCCCTCTTCACTAACCAAATCCATAACCTCTGCAATTCGAAATTTCTGGTGGAAAACTCAGGCTACCTCAGGAGGTATCCCGTGGATTGCCAAGAAAAAGCTAACGATTTCCAAAGAAAAGGGAGGTTTGGGTTTTCGTGACCTCAACACGTTTAATTCTGCTTTATTGGCCAAACAAGGATGGCGTATCTTCACCCACCCAAACACACTTTTAGCTTGACTCCTCATACACAAATACTTTCGCCATACAAATCATTTATTCCCACACTACCATCTACTTCCAGCTATGCGTGGAAACACATTTCTACTAGTTTACATCAGATCAAACTAGGATTATGATTCATACTTGGTAATGGAGAAATCATTCGTGCTTTCTATGATCCATTGTTGCCACCTGCCAACTCCACCTCACACCTCCAGCCTTGTCTCTTAGTGCAACATTCCCTCCATCAAACAACGCCAGCTAGTTTCTTTTTATCTCCAATCACTCATACCCGGGACATGACTAAATTGCAAGCTTTCATTTATCCTACATATCATTTACGTATTTTCTATATACGGCCATCTCTCACTAATGCCTCATATACCACAACATGGCCTTTCACCAAATCCAGTGCATACTCCATCCGTTCTGGATATCATTTCCTACGTGCACTAACGATGCACCAACCACCTTCATTTCCCTTCCGATCCTTATGTTTGTGGCTAATCCCACCGAAACTCAAACACTTTTTGTGGCGTGCACTTAATAATGGCCTACCTACACTACAAAACCTCACAACTCGGGGTATCCACCTCACGCCTACCAGTTTAATGTGTGGTGACCACAATGAAACTATCTACCACCTCCTCTTTGCTTGTCGAGTGAGTAGAGAAATATGAGAACTCTCCCCCTAACCTTTGAAATTTTTTCCGATCAGAATACAACGATCTTTGACACCTTGACACACATCCTCTCCGCTAACTCGATGAATATGCCTCTTCTAAGCGTCACAGCTTGGCAAATTTGGAAAGCACGAATGAACTATGGTTCCACAACCATCGTTGACCAATTCCACTTACCCTCAATAAAGCAATGCAAGACATTGCTGAATGGTCTACCACTTTTGTGCAGCATAACAACCAACCTACCTCAGACCCTCCACTGATTTCGATGCATCATAACACCCCATCACCTTTCACAAACAATACTCTCCCATTATACTGCTTCGTCGACGGGTCTTGGCTAAATCCGCACTCACCTTGTGGAATCTCCTGGACCCTTCATAGCCAGGATTCCAGTTTAGTCATATGCCTTGGCTACAAATCCCTATCACCTCGTCCTTCTCCAGAAGCGGTTGAAGCAGAGGCCCTTCTATATCCTATGGAATGCCTATGATCTATAAACTACACAAATGTCACATACGGCACAAGCAGTAAGCTCCTCATTCAGGGTCTCATATCTACTGATGAGTCCATTAGATCATGTTCATTACCTACCTCGCCTCTTGCCCCCTACTGTTTCGATATCCTTCCTCATCTTCGTCTATCTTTTTTGTTTTATATCAATCGTTCCTTTAATGTACTGGCTGATTTTTATGCAAAACGTGTTAGGTAATCCTTTGTTTCTCCAACAATAAGTTAGTCTGTACATTAACTAATTAATAGATTTTCTGTTCACAAAAAAAAAAATAAATAAAATTACACTATTTCTAAAAATACATATTTTTCTACATCTAACAAGATTAATTTTTTTAAAATGGACNATAAAAATAAATAAAATTACACAATATTTCTAAAAATACATATTTTTCTACATCTAACAAGATTAATTTTTTTAAAATGGACTTAAAATTTTAAAATGGTGAATAATAGATAGTGATTACTAAAATATAAACTCCACATGTATAATATATATTCCAAATGTGAAATATAACCCCAAATATAAATCCTCAATCTAAATATAAATCATAACCCAAATTTAAACCCTAAATCCAAAAATATAAACCCTAAACCCAAAATCTGAACTATAAACCCCAAAATATGGACTCTAAACCCCAAAATATAAATATTAAATTCTAAAATATAAATCCTAAACTCCAAAATCTAAACCATAAATCCCAAATTATAAACCATAAATCTAGAAAGAAAAAAATTTAGACTACAAATTAAAAAATAGTGTGAATACTGAAACATAATAGTCAAACTACCGAAATAATTACATTGACAAATCTGTAACATAAACCTATAAAATGTAGGTGGACTGTTTATTGTTGTAGGGGTAGATATGCATATATGATATATTGTTTTTGGATAAAGAGTCAAAACCTAGACATAGGTTTTACTTCCTTAATTTTAGCTTGTATTGATATATTTTTTGGTGTGAAGCTTGTATTGATATTATCTAGTGCAATTATCCTATTACAATCGTATTTTAAGTTTTTTTTACATTTTTTAAAAAAATCGTATTAAATGCAGAGCCGTTCTTGAGCACAAGCAGAGCAAGCATTAGCTTGCGGTCTTTTCTTTAGTTTAAAAATTTTTGTTAAGAAAATAACCCCTTTTTAAAAAAAATTATACAACTTCGGCCCATTTTTTCGTTATCGATTGCGGCCTTTACAAATTTTTTAAATCTCAGAACCGGTCTTGATTATATGTTAATTTGCCGAATAAAACATATTCCTCTAATTAAGTCACGACATACAATGACGTTATCTAAGTTAGTCGAGGAAGCAACAGAAAACGTCAAGTCGTCCAAGTGTTTAGCTGCACTAAGTTACTTCATCTTACTCTTAACTTCATATAAAGCTTTGTCTTTATTATCGATCTATCGTTTTTTACGAACTTGAGTCTTTTAATTTCATTTGACTATTTTGTTTGCCCATATAGTTTTGTCCGATGTAGTGCAACAGTTTGTATTCAAAGCTATTTAGTATTGAATGAAAAAGTTGCGAAGAAAAAAAAACATATTCCTCTTTCGCTTACCCTAAAAAAGTATCTTTTAAATGTTTTGTCAGAAATTTTTTTTATCTAAGATACGGAAAAGAACATGTATCTAGGATAATTTATTTTGAGATATAGGTTGATCATCATCCTTTAGACTAATACCTAATACAGAGTGATCTGATTTATTTGATTGATTTTAGGACCCTTGATTTTATGCCTTTCTCTCATTATTTGATGAGAATATAAAGAGATTTATGACAAGTTCGTAACTACATTGATTTTTATTAATTGCACAAAATCCAGTTATCAGTTTTATAAAGTATTAAAAATTAGAAAGTGGAAAAACATTAAATATTAAATCGTGCTAAAGTAACTTAATTAATAGGAGATAGTTATAAGAAATCTGTTTGTTTCCCTCTCTCATAAGTCTCCTCCTGAGGAAGATTTCCTCCCTACTCTGCATTTTGTGTGTGAGTTTCATTTCCTAACAATCAAATCTACCTTTCTTTCTTCTTTCATCAAGGAGGAAAGAATCAAATTACATTTGGTGAAGCAAGCTTCTGGTATTACTGTTATTATTATTTCTAATCTTCTTCTTCTTCTTCTTCTTCTTAAGTTGTAATTCTTTGAGAATTAGGTTATATTTTCTCTGAAAGGTATCATTTTTCTCTGAAACCGTTTGTATGGTTTTTAAGCGTGTAGATTGATTCCTGAGGTACTGTTGAATTAGATCATTGTTTTCAAATCTTGTTCCCAAGTCATTTTTTTTTTCTTCTTATTGTTTTGTATGTAAGTGAGTAATTCTCAAAATGGGTCATGATCAAAATTTCAACTTTGTATTTTTTGGTAATTTTATGATTGACGAGTAAAATACATACATATTTGATTAAAATTTTTGAAGTCAACATTTGTCTTCCTTGAATATAGTTTGCTTCGTTTCTACAATATAGGTGATTGGAGAAAAAGAACCAGTTTCTAGAATCCATTAAGTTATTGGTTTGTTTATAAATCTGAAACTTGCTGTGATTAGTAATGCACTCTGTATCATTTACAGGTCTCGTTGGTTACACTGACCAGTGCAATGGCTGAAGATAATATTTCAGATGTCAAAGAGACTGAGAATAGTTTCGATACATATCATCTGGCGATGTGTGAAGAAAGTTCTGCAGAAACAGTAAGTTTAATGGATGTGGTATCCAAGAATCAAGAAGAGTGTACTTCAAATATTGCTGAAGTGCCTAAGCCACAAGGTGGGAAATTGAGACGGCAATCGACTGGAGTGATGGGTACTAAACCACAGGTTAAGTCCCGTTATCGCGGGGATCATCATGTGAGTTCGATTCATGAGTTCTGTAAACATGGAAAGAAGTGTGATAAAGTTGAAGCAGTGAAACCATGGAAAGTTCCGAGGAGAAAGAGTTTTGAAACTTCAGAGTCAGTGAAAGTCGAGACTTCAGGTTTAAGAAGGAGTTCGTTCGGAAGTGTGAGTAAACTGGATACAAAGAGAGATTCACTGGCTGTGAAGAAAAAGCCAAGTGCTTCTTTGAATTCAGAATCATCTAAAGAAGATAAGGAGATGGCGAGATCTGTTGATGGTTTAAGAGTTAAAACTCGGAAGAACAGAGATGCTCAAGGTATTCTTATTGGTTCAGCTTTGCCTAAAAAGGTCTCGCCTGGCTTGAGAAATGAGAAGGTTTCAAGGATCAGTGATGGTGGAAGTTCTAAGAATAAGGAGAAGGCAATTAGATGTGAAGATGTGAAAGAGAAGACTGTGTGTGTTGTTGAATCTAGCATCAAAAGTGTTCAAAGAGAGGAGCAGCCATCATCTGAGACCAAAGCCATGAGAATAGGTCAAATCAGTACCGGTTCTGCAGAGATTGAAGCAAATCCAAAACTTGAGAAGAAGAAGATGAGTCCTAAAAAGGCAGGACTAAAGGTGAATCTGACAAAGCAGCTGAGTTTCAAGAGAGGGAAAGTTCTTGAGCCGAGATCTGAAGGTTCATCTCCGAAATGGATGAAGTTCAGAAAAAGGGTTATGCAAGAAAAGAAAACACCAATGGAAGAGAGGAAGAAGAAACTGAAAGAAAAACCACTGAATTGTGAGATGAAAAGTGATGATAGTAAACATGAGAAGGTTGTTTTAAGGCATAGAAATGTAGAAGGGAAGAAGAAAATGATGACATTGTTTAATAATGTGATTGAAGAGACAATGAGTAAGTTCACAAAGGCAAGGAATCACAAAGTGAAAGCTCTTGTTGGTGCTTTTGAAACTGTTATATCTCTTCAGAACAATAAGACAACTCATAAAGTTAAGAGCAAGCCCACAACATCTGCCTCTCAGGTAAGCCCTTTGCTTACCCAACAGTGAAAACTTACCCAGACAAAAAAAATATTATAATAATAATAATAATAATGTGTATATGATCTTATAACATTCAAATGAAGATTTAAAACTTTGACAACATAACAGGAAGAGAGTGAGAGAGAAAGATAATTGTCTTCTTATAGTGTTCTCAAAAAAGCATAAAGGTTTATATTATGTACTTTTGACAAGCTACTATTTAAAAAGGAATGCAATACAATGAATATTTAAAGATGTATATAGGCTAATCTCTTTTCTCGTGATTCGAAGAACTTGAGGGCATACAAGTATTTACCTTTGTAGCTTGATCAGAGTGTTGTTGATAGATAGCTGCAGCCATTTTGTTGTAGAGATCCATGTTCATTGTCTGAAAACCAGCAATAGTGAACTCGAGATTTCTCTGTCTTAAAAAGATTAAAATAAAAAAAAACAGATCGATAAAGTGGTTTTACCTGTGCGAGAAAGACGCTATACGGGTCAGAACCATTGGTGCAGTCTCTGTTAGAAATAGGAGGGACCATTAATGGTGGAGGAGGAGGAGGAGGAGGAACTAAACCTCCATAAGCATTACCACTGCTTCCTATTCCCATTCGTGCCATTGTTGCAAGCATCGACATTTGAAACTGTTGTTGCTGTTGCTGTTGCTGTTGCTGTTGAATGCTGAGAACTGATTGTTGCGGAATTATCATCTGTTGTTGTGGAAAATTGGCTCTTAGGCTCATAAACTGAACTTGTGCCTGTAGTTGTTTCAAGTGTTCGATTACATCATCCAAGATCGAGACTTTATCCGCCTGCAATATCCAAATAAATCAAATTTAACTTAACTTAACCGATTTTCGATATAGAAAAGTCATATGCTTCTTATGGATCTTATATTACCTTACTTGCAGTAGGAAGAAGCTTTTGAAGTGTTCTCATCCTTTGGTTTATCCTATCACGCCGTCTCTGCATCAAAACTCAAACCTAAAACAGTCAGTGTCTGATTTTCGAAGAAAGCTTGATGATTTACAGTTTTTTTGCTTCTAATCTAACCCTTTCGGACTCATTGTGAATCGCTGCTGCTCGTCCTCTTCGTCCATTAGATCTCCCACCATCTCCTCTAGTCTCTTGTTCATCTCCTTCAGTATCTTGAGTCTCCTATTAAAGTTCTCTTTTGGTTACATTTATAGTCATTTTTCAGAAAAAAAAAGAAAGAANTCTCCTTCAGTATCTTGAGTCTCCTATTAAAGTTCTCTTTTGGTTACATTTATAGTCAATTTTTCAGAAAACAGAGTAATTTTGTTAGATATATTACCGATCCAGAGCGGACATAGTCTCTGTCACCGGTTCTAGCTGTCTTCAAACTCCGACTAGATTCAAAAGATGCCCAAGACATATTGGTTCCACTTGCACTTGCAGTGACGCTGTGACCAACTCTATGGCTCTCTTCTTGAACAGGGAGCCAACGGTCACGTTTTCTTGAACATGATCCTTCCTTGCTCTCGTGATTGTGGTCATCTGGAACATGTAGGTTGATTGGCTGCAAAGCCGCTTGATGAACCACAGACTCCAAAGTGTCACAGCCGTTGAGACTTTGTGTCCAAATAGGGTTAGTCAAGGTGGTTGGTTCAACCTGTCCGCCTAGACCATGGACGGTTAATTGCCCATTTTCCCATGTGAGCTCTTTGACTCCGTAATTCAACCTGAAATTGTTACTTTTATGTTAAGAGAGAGAGAGAGAAGCTTGAGGCTTTGTCTCTTTTTGGGTGTAAAGAGAGAAGAGTTCTTATAAGAAACAGAGACAATACATGTGTTGTTGTTGTTGTTACTTTGGCCGCACGGTTGCTTAGAATAAACTGACTCACAATTAAGCGTTTTCTTCTCTCTTGTCTCTTTTCTTCTTGCTTGTAATGTTCTTTCTTCTTTGTTTTCAAACTCTTCACAATCACAGCGACTACTCATCTGCTGTAACTGCCTTTGATTCATCTTCAAGTTATAATAAAGAGCCTCACACTCGAAAATGGTCCCTAGAAAATGTCAAAAATGGTTATTGTGTGGCAAAGGATTGTTGTGTTCTGCTCCTCATCTCCAGAATCCTTTCTCCTGCCAAAAAAATACTCAATAAATGAGGGTATTTTCGTCATTTTGACCCTCAACCGACTCTCCTTCAAAGGCTATTTTGCATGCATTGACCCACTCGGTAGAAACTAGAAAGTAAAGCGAGTGATTCACCGATTAAGAAACAACACATATATATCTATATATATGGATGCATTAAATAATACAATGACACATATATTTATTGGAGTAAACACGTTAGAATCCGAAACTAGATAGTATGGTATTCGAATGTCAAAAATGAGAGTGAAATGTGAGGTTGATGGCATCAACAGCCTCGATTCAATTCAAGTTGCCAGTAATTATTCATTGTGTTCTCACCTCTTTTTATTTTATTCTTTCTCTCTCTACATTCTTTTTGAAGCTACTTGCTTTTATTTTGGTTAGTATATGGTCTGTATATATTGGTTATATTGGTTCTTAAGGTTTAATAGAATGGATTGAAATTTGTTATTTTCTCAGTCTAGATTTATTCTTAGTGCATGAATTAGAGTAGCTAACAGTTCATTGATCATAGAATTATAAACTCAAAAGGATTTGGTTTAGAAGTATGATCTAATCTAGATGAAGAAGTTTCTTTGCTTGCGGGAGTATTGTCTTAGGGGCTTATGAACTTATCGAATATGAATTGAAATGCATGATCGGATTATCTAAATATGGTGGGATTTTGTCTTTAGTAATTCGAGAATAGGGATCTAATACTTTGGGAGAAGATTAGTCTATTGTTGTCTTTTGAGTTGAGAATTATTTTCAGTAATCAATCATGCATGTTAACCTTGACCTTTAACCNGAATTCTCTATTGCCTAGCGTTTTCGTTAATCGTTTTACAATCGTTTTTATTTTATCGTTATTTTCATTTCTCAGTTACAATCACCATTTTAATCTGTTCTTAGCTTAATCCGATTTTAAACTGAGAGTCATGCTTTCTTGGTCTCTGTAGATTCGATCCCTCATATACTACTGTGTTTGCTGTGCACTTGCAGTGAATATATTTGGGTTAAAACTTGAGTGTATCAAGTTTTTGGCGTTGTTGCCGGGGACCAATAGTGCCTCTTAAGTTTTCTTTAGAGTTTATACTATGAATTTTTCTTTTTACAGTACTAATTGCGTTTCTTCATTCTTGATTTTCCTTTTTACAGGTTGATGATCCAACGATCTAAGAAGTCAAAGGAATTACTTAGCCCTGGTAACAAGGACCTCTTGGATCTAGAACGCTAAATCTGGAAGGCGAGAAGGAACTCTCAATCCTCCAATACGATGGGGGATAATCTCATTCCTAATCCGTTCTTTCTTGAAAATCTGAACGACCCCCCTCTAGTTCGTCGGATCCCGGTTGAAGAAACATGGTTAAACAACAACCCACCTCCCCCTCCTGAGATAAATAATGCAATTGTCAATCCGATAGGAGGAGGAGAATTAGGCAATCAAGTGCCACAAAGAGTTCAAAGAGGTGGTAATGGTAATCAGATGGAACCTGAAGTCATTTTGCTGAATGACCCACTAGAACAGGTTTTCATTCACCCACCTCAACAAGATAAGGTTCTCGTTGGAGACTTCAAAATCCCTGAAGCTTTCCTCACTAATAGGAATGCTCTTCATCCTTATCAACCTCATAGACATATTATAATTTCTCATTCCAGCTCATTCAGCTCATATGTCAGAGTAAATTCCGTGGTCTTCCTACTGAGCACCCTATGGATCACATAGACATTTTTGAGGATATATATAGCACTGTCCAGCTTGATGTAGTCCCCCGAGACTTTATGAATTGTAAGCTCTTTAATCACTCGCTAGCAGACAGAGCTCTAAGGTGGCTAAAATCTTTACCACCTAACTCCATAGAAACTTGGGATGATTGTAAATCCAAGTTCTTGAATAAGTTATATACTTCTACTAGGACTAATAATTTGAGAAACCAAATTTCTCAGTTTCATCAAGGTCCTTCAGAATCTTTCTGTGAAGCATGGGATAGATTCAAGGAGTATCTTCGGGATTGTCCTCACCATGGATTTTCCGAGCTGAATCTTCTAAACACCTTTTTACAGAGGTATTGGGCAGCAATATCAGATTTCTTTGGATATAGCTAGTAATGGTGATTTTATGACCAAGCTAGTGTATGAAGCATATTAGCTTATAGGCAACTTAGCTGCGAGTAGCAGCAACCATTTTCCAAATTCGGATAAAAGAGGAGGATCATCTGAATCAGAATCAGAATCCTCAGAACTGGCTGAAGTAAAATTGATTCTTACTCAATTTCTCAATAATCAAAACCAGAAAAAATTGTGTTTATATGTAGATGTAGAGAAGACTGAAGTAGACTGTTTTACTCTTCAAGCGCCTCAAGTTGTAGAAGAAGAAGTGAGATACATCAATAACCAAGGTCAAAGAGTGTTCAACCAAAAATACAATCAAGGGTTCAAGAAAGGTTTTGTCCAAAGGGCTTTTGTGCAAAACGCTAGAGGAATTGATTTTCAAGGAAACCGGAATATGAGCTTTGTTCCGAACTATAATTCAGGTGGCTTTCAACAGCAATCTCAGCCTGTTTATCAACAAGCACCTCCACCTCAAGCTTAGCAGGAAGACAAGATGAAAGCTATGCTCAAAAAGATTTTAGAGATTCAGCAACAATCTGAAAAGAACCTGGTAAGATGGATAGCATATA